>JAWPHD010000033.1:600000-807839 GCA_037043455.1 Cyrtodaria siliqua
TATATGCATATTTTAAGGATTTTTACACTGAATTACCCCACCCATATACAACACAATGAAGAATTCTGCGTACGAAATGTAAAAATAGTAGTATATGCATTTGCACGAACCATTTTTGTGTTACTGAAAAAAGAATCGACGAAGATGAATTGATTTGAATTGGGGTTTTACGGCGCACCAACACAAACATGTTATATGGCGCCAACAGGAATGAACATTCGACCCGGCTCACTCTTCATTAACATCTAGATAAAAATCTACAGAATGTGCCTAGAACCTTCTTACCTGCAGAACTACAGAGTTGCTGCAAATTCTCTAGTAAACACTCCATTTTTCGCTTGAGCCACGATCACTGCCACCACTGAAGTAGCACCTGAAACAATACAGTAACAAATAATGAACAAAATGAACATGAATTCGGAGAAATTTTATCCCTATGCCTGGATATGCAGTGGTCATAGTCTTGCCCGGGAACCACACGGCGTCGACAAAGAAATATTTTAGGGTGATACCCAGATCACTGTGCTAACTACTTACCATGGCAACTATTTGTTAGTATTGGTGCAGTTGTTACAATATCACCTGCTTAGGATATTTATCTAAACATACTTTGTGATGTTTTCCGTACTTGATTTAGAGTATGGAATTAACCTAGGATAGTAAGCATCAACCCTATTTTTGCGCGTGGAAGTGGAATGATTATTACCTAAAAAAAGGTGTATTGCAATGAAGAGAGAGGGAGTGTGTGTGTTGGGGTTGGGGGAGGGGGTGGGGTGGTGGTGTTGATATATATGCATTGAGGAACCTGCCCTACTGACGAATAGACACCTATGTTTCTTTAACGTGAAGGGAGAAAAAAAAACAAGCGATACACGGGATCGCCTGGTTTACGTCCCCATCCGACGGACGAGGGTAAAAGTGTCTTGCCCAAGAACACACCGACAAAATTCACTGGCTCCGGTGAGGTTTGAACCAGGTATGAACCTCTGAATTTAAAGTCCGCAGTGCTATCCACTGCTATCCACTGCATCAACAGGCTGTATGCGCTCAAGCAGGATGACTGCATTAAAATACATACAACTAAAATGTTAATCCGGCATTTTTTAGTTATATCCAAGAAGCTGGGTTCACAACGGTCTCTCTTATCTAGCATTCATGGATGTCGAGTTGCAGTATGCCTGCAAGCCTTATATATGCCCAGCTCATTGCTCTTTTGATAAACTTGTCAATTTGGCAATTAATGCCTTGGGATAGAACAGGACAATTAGGAATACTCAGTTCATAGTATCTGATTTAAATAATATAACTTAATGTGACAATATAACATACATATAAGATATAAAAAATATATAAACGCTTACAGATAAGAATCGGTACCCAGTGCATCGAGATAGATTACATTTAGTGATCACGGTTAGTTTACGGATGTTTACTCTAAAAGCTATATCCGACATACAGGTGCTACTGCAGTTAAAGTAGCTATCCCGCCAACAACAGCCAAATTTTACAACATGTGTACATCGTTTCTAAACCTAATGACCATAAAGTATATACATAACTTACATCGTTTGATAATCAAAACTCTATAGATACAATATAAAAAGCTTTAACCAGCCAGAAAAAAAAATGGATAATTCATTTTACACTTATTCAATTACGGATATTACAAAACCTCATGAATAAAAATATACTTTTAAGCGACACATATGCATTATTATATGAGATGAACACCTGGATAGAGTTTTGATAAACTGTTTTTGTAGTGTAATTTTGTCGTAATTAGGCGGTTATTTTAAAATGTGTATAACAAACACCTAAATATCAACAGTTAAACCGTAAAATGCCTTTTCTTTTTCTTTCTGTTTTTTTTTTTGTGCAATTTGTCGAAAATGCAGTGGTATACTTTGTGATTTTAGTTCGTGATTTTATTCAATATGCGACTTGTAAACATGGGCAAGTCTTCATAATGGAATACCTTATCAAAAGTCACATTCTCTGTATATTTCAGTTCGCTTAAAACTTTTGAAGTGATTTTATGAAAAGTGTACAACTTCAAGCCATAAACAAGAGACCCACTCGCCTTGTCTCAAAGTGCTCTCATGTTTTAAGAAACAATAACAATTTCTTTATATATTTGACCCCATTGTCGCCATTTGAACAAACTAGGTAGAGGATCATAAGCTTATGGTACATACGAACTATTATTTAGCTTTTGAAGTATCAGAAGCTGTTTGAATATGTTTTCCTATATAATTCAATGTTATAGCGTGACCCCCGGGACAGGGCCAAAATTGACTCCAGGCTTGATTCATGAGGGACACCATTTAAATTATTTGGTACAGGAAAAAATTCTTAAGCTACATATAGCTTATTACACCTCTGGGTCTTGTAGTTTCAGAGAAGATGTTTATAGACGTTCCTGCATAACTCTATGTAAATATTTGACCCCCGGGACCGGGCGAAATTTAACCATAAGATCACCATTTGAAAAATATAAATTGGTAGAGATCGATACTCTTATGCTACATGCATCATATTAGACCTCTGGCTCTTGTAGTATCAGAAATGAATATTTCTATGGACTTTCCTATATAACTCTTTGTAAAACTTTAACCCCAGAACCCCTCTCCCACCGCCGTATGGTTGCCAGGGTAGAATACAACCACTGCAAACACACCGTCACATGCAGAGGGGTAGGACCCCCCCCCCCCCCATTCATTCATTTTGTCATTTTTTGTTCATGCTCATTAAAGGTCTTCATCATGACCCCTGCATTGTTTCAGGTGCCATCCCGCTCACATCACTAAGAGCAATGGCAGAAAACAATAAACGTGGCTACAGCGTAAATGGTGTGTCTACAATAGAATTTGCAGCAACTCTGCAGTTCAGGATGAGAAGGTCCTAGGCCCATTCTCCATATTTTATCTCGATGTACATGGAGGATGAGCCTGGCATGTTCATGCCTGTTAGGCGCCAAATAACTGTTCATGTGTTGGTGCGCCTTAAAACCCAGTTCAGTTCAATTCAATAACCCCAGAACCGGGCCATAGTTGGACCTAGAGTCACGATTTGAACAAACGTGGTAGAGAACCATAAGCTTGTACAATATGCAAAATAATAGACCTCTGTCTCTTGTTTTCTTTAAAGAAGAGATTTTAAAGATGTTTCTATATGACTCTATGTAAATATAAGACCCCTGGGCCGGTGCCAGATATGACCCCAGGGTCAACATTTTAACAAATTTGCTAGTGGACCATAAGCTTATGCTTCATGCATAATATGGGACCTCTAGCTCTTACAGTTTTAGAGAAAATTATTTATGTTTAAAGATTTCCTATATAACTGTATGAAAAAATGTTACCCCCGGGGCTGGGCCATATTCGACCCTTGGGTCACCATTTTATAAATACTTGGTAGAGGACCCTAAATGTATAATACATGCACAATATTAGACCTGTAGCTGTTCTAGTTTCAGCGAAAACGATTTTTTTTAAAGAAACAAGAGTTTTGCTTAAAAGGGGGAGATAACTCTAATAACAAGAATCAGCTACCCTGTTCACACTGCTATCATGGATTTTTTGTTTCTCTACAAGGTACTCAATAACATGGTACTAGTAAGAATTTGTCCCTTGAGATGGTAACAAAAAAGTGTTTGGCTCACTGTCTATATACATCATACCTAGATAATTATAATACAAGTACGTAATTTTCGCTCAGTACTATCAAGACAGAATGCCTTCACATAGGTTACAAATTGAAACAGGACGTTGGCACATACCATAACGAATACCTGTAAATGAAAGTAAATGCATCGTGTGTATTTGTCATGGAATATGTACTGTTTAATGAACTAAGACAGAAGTACATTAAAAAAAAATTCTGTCGAAGACCAAATATTCCTGAACTCATCGAATTTTTAACATCTGAAAACGAAAACATTAGCAAGAACTTGGAAACATGTATTTTTAATAGTTTCAAAATTCGAAACGAACTTAACTATATTAATTAATGTCGGTTCTCCCATATTTCTTTAACAAACCATATTGTCAAATATTAATTAGACGCATATGTGTGGGGCTTAGAGTTTATAAGCCATTTTCATTGTGTAACTTGTTAACATTATATTGCTATTCATAACTATATGTACTGTTTGTTAAACATTTAAATATATCATAATCCTAAACTGTAACCTGCCATTGACTATATGTAAATATGTTATATTAAAATATATATTCATGGACCAAATGGTATTTTGTATTATTGAATAAAGTTATATGTTCCTACTTGGAAATATCTTCTTAGAGGCATTATGCTATCAACCGGACTTACTTTTGAACACTTTAAAACTGTTTTAATTGTTCAAGCCTTTAGCTTAAAAAAATAATAAAAGTAGATATAACAGTCGAACAGACAATCAAATTGCGGCATTCAGAAACCACAGACAACCACAGACAAACACAGACAACCACAGACAACCACATACAACCACAAACAACCACAGACAATCACAAACACGCACAGGCAACCACAAACACGCACAGACAACCACAGACAACCACAGACAACCACAAATACGCACAGAAACGCAGAACAAAGACCACAGACAACCACAAACATGCAAAGAAACACAACAAAGTCCACAGACAACCACAAACACGCACAGAAACACATAACAAAGACCACAGACAACCACAAACACGCACAGAAACACAGAACAAAGACCACAGACAAACACAAAAACGCACAGAAACACATAACAGTTACAAACATAATATGATTGACAATAGGGCTATCGGCTTGAAACGGTCAGTGACAAAAAAGGACGCTGGGGGTGGGGGTGGTGATGTGTTTGTGTGGGGTGGGGGCTTTATACCAGGTTCTAGGGGGCACCAAGCCTCAATATTACCCTATTGTCATCCCAATAAAACGGGACAGTGGAAATAAAGATATTCCCGGCTGATTATATTCTCTAACAATATAATATGTAATATAAGCATAGATCGTCTTCAGTGGCCTATATTTTACCTGGTTTCTAACTAAGGGTCACTGAATGATCTATTACTATGCAAGTAACTTTGCTTTATCTTCAGTACGAGGAAATATGTTCCTTGTCGGTCTGTTATAAGACAAAAAGAAATATTCATGTCAGAATTGTAAAATCAAAATTCATAAAAATTTATCCAATGTTCCGTTAATATAGAGCAAGGTAATATGGCGCTTTGCCGATAATCATTACAGGTTTGAGCCTGTTGTCCATAATGTTCGATGCCCCCATCTCCCCAGCTCAGTATTGACAATACTCCCACGCTAGATGCCCCTACTAGAACCTTTTATTGGATAATAAATAAGTATAAAAAGATCGGACAGGGAAAATAGCATTCAAGGAGGACAGTCAACCACAAAACACAGAAATAAACACGGAAACAGACAAAAAAGAAGGCAAAAGTTATAATAAAAGTAAATGACATCACAAACACAAAAGGGTTGATAATAGGGCTACCGCCTTTGAACGGTCGGTAGCAAAGTAGGCCACTGGGGGTTTAAACCGGTTCTAGGGTGCACCAAACCTCACACTTACCCTACTGTCATCCCATTAAAACAGGACAGTGTAAATAAAGAAATCCCCGCCATGATCTAATCTCTAACCAACAAGGCAGCATCAATAGGCAATATAAGTAAAACACAAATATGCTCGTGTAAATACATTACAAAAAAACAATAGCCTAGAAAGCCACAATGAAAGTACTCAATGAGTTGGCAGAAGCCAGAGCAGTAAGAGAATACACCATTAAGGGCACGACAAGAAAGATCATGGACAAACATCAAACGCCACCGTCCCAATGGGCTTTAGGTAGGCGTCATCATAGGGTCCACAGCCTGTCCGGTCATCGTACAATTAAAGAGGAAAGGATAGTGGCGAGCTGTAAAAGGGTCCACCACCAAGCATGCAGTACGTTGCAAAATGATAGGGTCATAACCTCATTTGATAAACTTTTTAACAAGTTTAACAAAGATAGTATGAAAGTGATCATGACCAAGAATCTTACGAAGTTTATAAATCACATCCCCATAGAAGTCAGGTTGTGATAGTCCTTGTCGCAGAAGAGTCCTTAAATTACATCTATATTTGGAAAGAAGTTCAGGGTTACGATAATAAAATTTTGCAAAGGTTTTACGAAGTTTATGGTAACGGTAACCCTGATTGAGTAACTTTTTAGTTATACAAAGATTACGAATATTAAAGTCCTCAACTCGAGTACAAGCTCTAGAAAAACGAATAAGTTGAGACAGATACACCCCATAAGAAGTTGATTGGGGAACATCCCCATCCAAGTGGGGATAATTAACAATGTCAAAATTAAAATCATAAATGTAACCGTAATTTGGGCATCATACGACGGAATCTCAAGTTACTTCAAAATGAGTAATAAATGAAAATGCATAATGAAAATAATTCTGTTTTGATATACCGAAGGCTGTGACTAGCCGAAAATCCCATGCCAACTGATATAACGTTACGTATTTTGACATCGAAAGTGACCTCGTGTTGAGCTGCATGTCGCCATTGTTTGCCCTAGAAAGTGGTGATGCATATTAACCAAATACATGCATTTAAGTGAAGTTTCTAGTAAAAGATGAACATGCAATATATCATCCTTGTTATATTTAACCATACCGTCAATACTGTTCTTTGTTCGGACATGAGATGTCGCTTTATTTATAGGTTCGCCGACATTTGTTTGCAATAATTGTTTGGCTTCACTCTGTTTTGGCGAAATTGTATTCTTACGCCAGAAATAGTCTTCTAAAACTCATCGAGTAAGATGGGGAGTTTTTCTCAATTTTAATAAAGTTTTCTATTTCCGTGTTTATTTAAGATCATATGCATCCTAATTTTGTATATTTATTACACAGTTACTATTTTCACATTTACGACGTGCACCTGCAACGTGGGACCTACTTTCTCGGTTATAATTTCCGGTGTATGTTATTCGTATGTTATTTAGCACTTCCGAAATCTTGAAAAAATATGATAATATTGCAATTTTCTTCTGGATATTGACGATTTCTATACAGCATTTGACAAAGCAAGGTAGCTATATGATTGTTTCACCTAGCTAAAGTTGGTTGCTTATGCGATCGCCTCCTATCAGCATGAAACATTCATAAAACCGTACTCATATCCAGCTGTCAAACCTCCATAATATCCCGTGCAAGCATGCACGTGAAGATATAAAAAATAGGCCCAAATTGTAAATATATTTGAAAATAGAGGTGTTTTATTTTTTATAAATTATGGGTATTGTGGCATTAAATTTTGACAAAATTCAAATGGCACTGCCTGAGGTAGACATTGAAGTTGACTTCTTCATAATTATTTTGTCCAAAGCCGTAAAATAAAAAGAACTTGAGATTCCGTCGTATGATGCTCAAATTACGGTTAAATTTTTACAAAATATTAATAATAATAAAAAAAAATGGGCAAAAACATTATTATATTCAAAATCTTGGTTCGAAGACGCTTAAAACGAAATGCAAAACATGCACAAACTCGAACAAAATCACATTTAAAAATAAACATTTTTTTCATTTTGGGCAGTTGAGAGGAATCTTAACATAATGTTGGGCTGTCTCCCTCCCCACAGCTAGGCGACTATATTCAAAACAGCCCCTAGCTGGATGTACCTTAAAGGGACACATGGCAATCTTGATTTTTTAAAAACTATCGGCGTCCCGTTAGTTTATCTACATAAATTCGATTTTCTCAATCATTAATGCTAATTATAAGGATTGTATTAAGCCATTTATTTTTGCATATTATTAATTTTTGATATTATTGCACCAATAATATATTAAAACTTATAGTAAAATAAGACGAATTAGAGAATACTTAAAATTTGATTTATTTAAATGTAACCAGGGTAAAAGTAAAAATAATACTGGATATATAAATCGAGACACCCATTTCAAATACTTCAAGATTGCCGTGTGTCCCTTTAATACCAACCATAAAACTAAAACACTTTTGTCGATAGCGAATGTCCATAGTCAATAAAGAAGTGTTCCGTTTTATAAAGTCCATTTTTCTATTGAGATAAGTAAATGTTTTGCGCATTATGCTAATTTTAGTGGATATTTTCTCACCGTTTTAATCTTACAGCATGTATTATCAATGGCCTGCTAGTAGACGGGCTATTTGTGAATTCAGTCAGGTAAAGTATTGATGAAATTGTATGGGTAAACTTTCAAAGCGTGTATTGGAAACTATCTGCGGGTAGTGATTAATGCATTGATCTGGAAACAAACAAATTATAATAACAAAACGGGAAGTTCCGCAATGCGACAGTTTTTAAGACCATATATCCCACGTTTTATTTCACTATAATTTATAGATAACAGTTTAGATCCACATCAGGACGGTATCCTCCATTTTATATCAAACCGCTATGGTATGTTAATTTATCTTCATCTATTTCTATGATTGTTAACACAAAATGTGCTAAATACAAATATTCTGTTTTATCCTTTGTCAAATAATGTTATTGTTTGAAAGTTATTCATGTGGTACTAGTTTTCGACCAGATTACAGTTGTATTGTACAACAGTATACAACCTCTATATCTGAATTTCGAAATATATTTAGAGCGTTTTTATTTAATCATATTTATATAAAAGTCGAAGTAAGCTTTTGTTTTTTATGATGAATATTTACACGATCATCTATGTATGTTGCTTATAGAGCCTATTAATGCTGCCTAGTTTGTAAGAAAATACAACCTGGTGGGAATTTCATTCTTTACACGGTCCCGGGATGACAGTAGGGTAGGACTCTGGTGCACCATAGTACCTGATTTAATACCCCAGCCATCTGTTTGCCATTGATTTCCCCCAGCCATATGTTTGCCATTGACCATTCCGAGGCGGTTCCCATATTGGCAAGTCTTTGGTTTGTGGTGCCACATGCTTTAATTGTAAATGTTTTTTTATCAATTTAATCGTTTGTTGTTTCAAATGAATGTTTTTGATTGACTTCCTTCGGTGAATGCTACATTTCTTTTTGACTTTTGTATTTACGTGTGAATTTATTCGAAAATTTGGACGACGAAACGTAATATTCATTTTTATTTTATTTATAAAATGCTGCCTTGTTGATTAGAGAATAGTTCATGGCGGGGATTTATTTATTTACACTGTCCCGTTTACTTAAGTTTTAGTTATATTGCCTATTAATGCTGCCTTGTAGCATGGTCACAGACAATTCTCTTTGTTCAGACACAGGTGTAAATCGTTTAATTGCAAATAAGACCTGTCAGAATAACTGTGAGAATAACAGTGAGAATAACAGTTAGAATAACTGAAATAAAGCTGAAATGGACATGCTACAAAACAAATAGAGTATGGTTTCATCTCTTTGGTTAATTTGAACACCTCGATGTTTAAATGAACCAACTCAATGAAACCATACTCTATCTATTACTTGTTGGTTAGAGAATAGTTTACTGCGGGGATTTCTTTATTTACACTGTCCCGTTTTATTGGTATGTTAGGTTTGGTGCACCCTATAACCTGGCTTAAACCTCCACTTCTGTATCTACTTTTACGAGCCTCACGTATAACATGTTGACGTGACAGCAATGAAAGAAAATAAATTAGATATTTAAGACCATTCGTGAGAATGGGGCATGCGTTTATTAAATAGTTGATCATTAATGTGTTCTGTAATAGCTAAAAACTTAAGTTTTATTACTTAGCGAGGTATTTCACCCCTTAAAATTAGCCATTTATTATAACTGTATGTTATGAAACATACACTGTTTTAGAATCACTTGGCTTACACATCTAAATTTAAAAACGAAATGAAAATATCTATTTTGTTTCTGTTTTAGATTTACACTTTAGAAAATCTTTTGAAATTATTGTCCTAGAACAGTTGAATATTTTAATAGTTTTTTGCACCAACAGTTCATGAAACGCTGCCTTATAATCCATTGAAATAATTAGCAAAATCTATGATAAGAGAGATGATTTTAATTTTGACATTGTTAATTATCCCCACTTGGATGGGGCTGTTCTCCGAGCAACCTTTTCAATTTCTTTTGTTTTCTTACTTAATTTTTTGACTCGGTGGTTGCACTACACCGGCCGATAAAATGCTCTGGGTATTGTTTAACCACTCATAGGATATGTTGTCTGCTTTTTATACGCAGGCTTCATAACCGCTGCTCCAAACTTAATTCCATTATGTTTATTTCGCTCTTCGGGGCATTTCATTTTATTAGATACTGGGACCATACGCCGTACGACATGGGGAATACATTAAAGAAGGCTAACTCCATGTCCACCGCCTTATGCATGCCATCTTCGGGATGGTTAAAATTTTGTGCTGTTGATTTTATGAATATTGAGTTCTGCTCAACCCGGGGCTAGAGGGCTTGAGCGGTAGCTAGCATATTTCACTACCACTCATGAACAGTCTCAATCAAACCGAGACTGCAATATTTCGTATGTGTCGTGCTCGGCCGTTTCCAAATGTCCATTATCATACTCTTTTGTTATGGGGTGTACGTGTCTCAACTTATTCGTTTTTCAAGAGCTTGTACTCAAGTTGAGGACTTTAAAAATCTTGATCTTTGTATAACTAAAAAGCTACTCAATCCGGGTTACCGTTACCATAAAGAAAGATAAAAATATTTTAAGATTTTAGGAGTGAGGGTGCGCCAGTAGTGCCCCGCCTTTAAGAAAGATAAAAATATCGGACAGGAAAAGCAGCATTCAAGGACGACAGTTAACCACAAAACACAAAAACAAACACGCAAACAGACAAACGAGAAGGCAAAAGCAATAAAAAAATGCAAACGACATCACAAACACAAACCGGTTCTAGGGTGCACCAAACCTCACACTTAATCTACTGTCATCCCATTAAAACAGGACAGTGTAAATAAAGAAATCCTCGCCATGATAAATCTCTAACCAACAAGGCAGCATCAATAGGCAATATAAGTAAAACACAAATATGCTCAATGTCTTGGGCTTTAGGTAGGCGTCATCATAGGGTCCACAGCCTGTCCGGTCATCGTACAATAAAGGAGGAAAACATAGTGGCGAACTGTAATAGGGTCCACCACCAAGTATGCAGTACGTTGCAAAATGATAGGGTCAAAACCTATTTTGATAATTTTTTTAACAAGTTTAACAAAGATAGTATGACAGTGATCATGACCAAGAATCTTACGAAGTTTATGAATCTAGGTGATGTGATTTATAAACTTCGTAAGATTATTGGTCATGATCACTGTCATACTATCTTTGTTAAACTTGTTAAAAAGTTTATCAAAATAGGTTTTGACCGATATATATTTATCTTTCTTTAAGGCGGGGCACAACCGGCGCACCCTTATTCCTGAAATCTTAAAATTATGAAGATTCATAAGCAAAAGGCTGCTTTTTTTCTTTTCTGGTTGTCAACAGATGTTCTAAAACTTGCCCTTTTCCCCCAAACCCATCCCATCCCTTATGCTAAACCAGAAAGATCGAAAGAAAGCGTTATTTGTTGATTTTGTTTTTTGGTTGTCAATTTTGTTTCTTTTAAAGATTCACCCTCTGCCCAAATACCCACCATATAATCACAAATTATGTAACTGCCTCTCCAATCGGTCATGATAAAGTGCATGGCACTTTAATGCATGACACATAGTGACATAAAGAAAATAATATAAGGCATACTTTCTGAAAACTGACCAAACCACTTTCAAATAATTTGCGGAGTCAAACAAATGAGACTCTTAGGCCTTGAACCAGGACCCAAAACGTTTCCATATCGCTACCAACTCGGGTGGCAAATTCTACCATTATTTTGTAGAAAGAACAATGTCTGTAGATGAAATTTTTCCATGATAGGAGTCTGGAACGGGTAGCTTATACTAAATTAATTTGAAAATAATTAAGTTTATAATTCATATAAGTTTAATACAGAATGAATAAGCTTTGTCAGCATTGTATTCTTACATTCACTATAGTGCTTATTATTGGAAGTCAAATTAACACACCCACTATTGGCACATTTTCATGCATTACGATTAGTAAATATATTATATGTATAAATTTGAAAGAATCACTAATGCACAACTTTTCTACGAAGATTTAATTATTATATGATGAATTAGGAATTGACATGTCGCCAGTACTTTGATATCTCCGCCCTATTGTTGATGTCGGAGTATATTGACAATAGTTTATATAACAATGTTGCACGTGCTTTATACGTAGGTATCGTTCTGGTTTGATTGATTGAAATGGATAAATGATTGACAACTGACGACATATTAATTGTTTTGATAGATTATTAATGAAAGTATGTACTATGCAACGTTCATGCCTTTGCTTGCATAACCTGAAAAGATGATACACGAATCGAACAGGAAGTGCAAATCTTCCTCAGAATAATTGAAAAACATCTCTATTATTTTAATTTTCTGATAAATATATTGCACAAAAGACTTAAATAGTCCAATGGATCCAGATAAGAGAAATGTGACTGTGTTCTTATAAGTCCATTTTTATGTGTATGCTTTATCCAATACGAATTATGATTAAGTGTTGAATACGTATTACACAAATAATAATGACACAAAGCAACAGTTAACACATGCAAAATCCAATTAGCCGTCTATTTTAATGCTTATTAATTGCAATTTATGTCTGTTTTAACTATGTTTAACACAGTTTGTATTACCCCACCCACATAAATCACAATAACGAAGTATGCATATTAAAATGAAAACTATTATATGCATTTGCACGAAAACATCGAAGAATAAGGGTAATACATAGAATGAAGTACTAACTACTAACCATGGCAAGCAACTATTTGTTAGAAGTGATACATCTGTTATAATAGTACCTTCGTAGTATATTCTTTGCATTTTATTATAGTCATAACCTATTTTTGTGCATGCAGAAATAATGCAAAATGAATGACAGTTACCTAAAAAAGATCAAACGTGTATTGCCAATCACGGGGGTTGTTGCGAGAATGACAAATATTATAATAAAGTCTATGTACTGCCTAAGCGTCTCCATGACTAAATGGTTAACGACGTTGCGTTGTAAACCTTCGCCTCTCACCGCTGCGGGAGAGATATGCGAGCTATACGTAGGAATCCGGGAACCTGCCATACTAATAACAAATATATTACTATAGTTCTTTAGCTTGAAGGATAGACTCCGATACACAGGACCGTCCAGTTTACGTCCCCATCAGACGTTCGAGGATACCTCTGTATTCACGCGGAAAAGTGTCTTGCCGAATAACACAGTGGCGCCATCGAGGTTTTAACCCGGGTTCTCCGGATTTCAAGTCAACCATTATATCCACTGGGTCACAAGTTGTATGCACTCAAGGAGGCTGACTGCGATGAAATGCATATACATCTAAAATGCTAAAACTTGATGATATCAATGATACGGTTATATCCAAAAACCTGGGTTCACAACAGTCATTCTTTTCTACTAACAAATGTATGTATGTGTTGTTTAAAGGAGTACACTCTCTCCGCCAGTGTACCAAAAGAAGAATCTCTCAATTACATGGTATTCTGCATGAACTGTCACGATTTGCATATGTCTATAATCCTTATAAATGCCTATACCATTGCTAAGTTTTGATTGGTAATATCAAATAATGGCAAAGTCTTTAGGATAATAAAAGTCAATTAATAATACTCATATCACGTTTAAATAATTGTTTTACCTAACATTACATTATGTCACAGGATGACCTTAGTGGTTGGGCTAACTCAGGAAAGAATCAATGACGGTGAATGCATTTACATAAGTTTAATGCAACTTTTAAAATATGTTTAATATATATACAATTATCTAAAAAAAAACAAGCGAATACACAAATGAACTATGAAAATAATATTCTCATGAACGTTGAAGACGTTCTTAGTATTGTTATAAATACTGAATGTATAAGACACTAAAGTGTTGTTAAAGTTCTAACAATGTTGATTTATGATCTAGCGCGATAACTGTGATGCGCGAGAGCTCATGAAGATGATGATGCGCGAATTCAATGGATGATTGTCATCAAATACCTTCTGTAAGGGTTGATGACGCGATGTAATGATGGTTAACCTCCACTGAGATTGTGGGTGATGTTCCTCCAGTGAGGACTGATGACGGGTCCACCTTGTGTCCCGGGGGTTGTCGTTAATAAAACCTGGCCATGCGGCGCAGGTACGGGGACCGTTTCCACCGCTCGTAAACGTTAATCATGGAAGCTTAGCTCCACTCCGAAATATCCAAACCTGGATGGCTTACTCCAACCCTGGATGGCTTATATCCTGGATGGCTTACTCCAACCCTGGATGGCTTATATCCTGGATGGCTTACTGCAACCCTGGATGGCTTATATCCTGGATGGCTTAGGCTGTAATTATACATACGTTTTAAATGTCGGTTGACAAACATAACAATCTTGCATAATTATCATTACCCAAACAAATCATTATTCAATAAATATATGTAAGGTGTACTAATGATGAGTAGCAATGTATACATATTCTACAACGCCATGTATACGCCATGTACGTCGCTGTTAATCAATGCCCCTAATACATGTAATATAAACATTATCAAATCACTCATATATTACACTCACTGAGTTATGCATGCACGCATGTCAACTAATGACCACATTATACAACGCTATGCATATGCGTCGAACATTTATCCTATTTACTCATCTCATTGTCAACTAATGTTAACAATCGTGTATTACAATCACTGAGTTATACGCCAACGTTAACTAATGCACCTATTATCCACTGTTATCAAATTAATATTGTTTTACAATTAATGATCAATTAAAATAATTACATCTAATAAAGTAACTTCAAAATCTTATGCTAGTCTAAAGTTAATGTTTGAGGAACATCAATGCTAACCGGATGTCGTAACAGCCAAACAAGATGGCGCCGCTCACTGAATACAAATGTACGATAAAATTTAATAAAATAAATACTAACCACATGTTGCCTGTGAATTTTGCTGTCCAATCTCTGTTCCAACAAAGTAACTATCGATCATCCCGGCAAGAGCTAGAAGACAATGGGTTTTATAGTAAACATTACGCCCAAACCATTATTTCCCCCGTTCAGTCCGTGACAAACGTGGCTAAATCTGCAGTATTGAATCTACACGAGAGGCCCCTTATACAATTTTGCCGTTTAAGGAAGATAGACCTATACGTGTACATGCATTAGCACAAAACTAAACTTATGACACGGCCTCTCTGGCGGCCATTTAAAATGTGCACGCTTTTACGTGTTACATGAATAGATCATGAATATTGTGAAATTGTTTCAACTCGAACAATAGATTTGGGTGTAACCGACAACTTACAAGAGCTATGTACGACCAATACGCTCTACCCTTAACATTTTGTGACACATAAGCATAAAACGTTTGTTAAAACAACAACAACAAAAGACACGCTCACACATACGGATCGGTACAAAAAACGCTTACTAAAAGGATCGGTACAAAGTTGAATATTTGAATACTCAGAAAAATATGCCTGACATACCAGTATTACTACAATAATATGGCTTTCTTGGTTTGTTCTTTGTGCGAATTAAGTGTGAACATTGCAAAACAAACAACTCAAAATGTCGTTAGGGTTTTGATCGTATTTTATAGATTTGTTTACTCTTTGGCTGCAACTGCTTTGGTTATTCAGTAAACGTATGGATATATTCTGAGATGTTTCTAATTAAGTATGTTTATATATATATATCTACAAACACAATTAAGTGTATCGTTTTTTATTTTTCTCGTTGTTGACTTTATTGTTAAAGGTTTCCTTTTTGATGGGATACAATTTTGTTTACAATAAGGGTTAATAGCGAGGTTGTGTACACATTACATCAATTTAAGTTAACCAATAGGCCGTATTGCCTACTAACCGTTCCAAGTCGCTTACCCTGTATTCACCACTCTTTATGTTTGTATATTGTCCCATTCATTGACTATTTAATTTGATTTTTTTTGTTTTAGTTTGTTGTACAGTGTTAATTTACGGTACAATTGCGTTTGAGGACTGTGGTTTTTATAAGACTATTTTTCTCATTTAGGTATATACAAAGCTGACAAAACTACAGTAGTGAACTTATTTTATCCAACGCTTCATCTGAATACCCAATAGGTCCATAAATTGTTTTGCCATAACAATGCAGCAGTCTCCTTTGTGTTTTTGGGGTGGATTGATAACACATGCGACTTGTGGCGGAGATTTCTTTATTTACACTGTCCTGTTTTAATGGGATGACAGTAAGTGTGAGGTTTGGTGCACCCTAGAACCGGTTTAAACCCCCAATAGCCTACTTTGCCACTGACCGTTCAAAGGCGGTAGCCCTATTGTCAATCCTTTTGTGTTTGTGATGTCGTTTGCATTTATTATTGCTTTTTCCTTCTTGTTTGTCTGTTTGCGTGTTTGTTTCTGTGTTTTGTGGTTGACGTCCCTCCTTGAATGCTACTTTCCCTGTCCGATCTTTTTATATTTCTGTTTCCTTGTAAACATTGTTAACTAGACATTTAGTTACGATAACAGTTTCAATTGTTTTAATTATTTTAGGTCTTTATAATGTAATACCTCATCAAATGTCCCATTCCTAATAAATGTTGCTTTTCTTAAACATAACTAAGAAGTGATTTTATGAATAAAAAATGGTACAACTGCCAGTAATAAACAAGAGGTCAACGGTCAGTACTTGAACATACTGCGTAGAGAGCCATAAAATATTATACGTCTAGCGCTGGTAGTTTCAGAGAAGATTGTTTTTAAAGGGTTTTTACATAAAGCGCCATGTAAATAAGGGACCCCAGAGGTGTGAGGAAATATGATCCCAGGGTCACCATTTCAGCAAGTTTGGTAGGGGATTATAAACGTGTACTACATGCAAAATACTAGACATCTAGCTCTTGTAGTTCCAGAAATGGGTTGTTTTAAAGGATTTTCCAATATAACGCTATGTAAATATAGGGCTTCTTGGGCGGGGTCAAATATGATCACAGGGTCACCATTTTAATCTTTCCACTAGCGGGCCATAGCTTATGCCACATGCTTATGCCACATGCAAAATATTAGACATCTAGCACTTAAGGATTTAGAGAAAACGATTTTTTAAAGAAACGTGATTTTTGTTTAAAAGGGGGAGATAACTCTTATAACAGGAAACAGCTACCTGTTGGCACTGCTATCATGGATTTTTCTTTCTCTAGAATGTACTTCATATTTGTGTTTTACTTATATTGCCTATTGATGCTGCCTTGTTGGTTAGAGATTAGATCATGGCGGGGATTTCTTTATTTACACTGTCCTGTTTTAATGGATGACAGTAGGGTAAGTGTGAGGTTTGGTGCACCCTAGAATCGGTTTAAACCCCCAGTGGCCTACTTTGCCACTGACCGTTCCAAGGCGGTAGCCCTATTGTCAACCCTTTTGTGTTTGTGATGTCGTTTGCATTTATTATTGCTTTTGCCTTCTTGTTTGTCTGTTTGCGTGTTTGTTTCTGTGTTTTGTGGTTGACTGTCCTCCTTGAATGCTAATTTCCCTGTCCGATCTTTTTATATTTCTTCATAACATGGTACCAGTAGGAATTTGCCACCTGAGATGGTAACGAAAAATTGTCTGGCTCACGGTCTATCTCAAGCGGGTCTCGAAGATGTAATGTTTGATGACGCATGATCTTGATATACATGACTTCTATACCAACAGTACTGTAGGACATGAACTGCACACTTTCCTACGTTTGATTGTGTTTTGTACAAAATGCATGCACTACTAATATACAATCTTTATGTTCTTTAGGCTGATCAGCTAACCGAAGAACAGATTGCAGGTTAGTGTAGCCTTGGTAACTTCTCTCATTTTTATTGATTTATTTCCCTTTGCATTGTGCGCCATGTTAGTATATATGTATTCATATTAATCTATAACGAGTTACAAATCACTTTCGATGGATCCGATGTCAGGGTTAGCATGGTATTGATGTGAAAGGAAACTAGATAATTCGGGAAATGCATTTGTCCGATTGGGCGTCCACCGTACTCACACTAACAGTGCCTTGTCAGTTTGCAGTGACGATAAACGAGTGTGCCGCCCGGAAACGCAATTCAATCAATTATTTTTACTACTACTTCTATCTTTGATAAAAGTGATCGAAACTTATATACAGCTTATCACATATCTAAATATAACAAATAAATGCGATACTGCTGTTTTGAAAGGTTCTTCAATCAGATATAATGATTTCAAATAACTATAAGTATACATATACAATAAGTTATCTAACAAGTAAGAATGAATCGGTAATTAAAAATTAAACATCTGCAAATTATGCTTTCAAGGCACTGTTTTAACAAAATGGATACGCTTCAAGCCTTAATTATGGACCCTAAGATGACGTCTACCTAAAGCCCAAAAGGACGGTGACGTTTGATGTTTGTCTGCAATCTTGTATTTTCGTGACCTCAATGATATATTCTCTTATAGCTCCGGCTTCTGCCAAGTCACTGAGTACGTTCTTTGTGGCTTTCTTAGCTTTTGTTTGTTTTTATTTATATATACACGAGCATATGTGTATTTTACTTATTTTGCCTATTAATGCTGCCTTGTTGGTTAGAGAATAGTTCATGGCGATGATTTCTTTATTTACACTGTCCTGTTTTATTGGAATGAAGTAGGGTAAGTGTGAGGTTTGGTGCACCCTAGAACCTCGTTGGAACCCCACCCCTCACCCACCCCAGCGGCCTTTTTTGCCACTGACCGTTCAAGGGCGGTAGCCCTAGTGTCAACCCTTTTTGTGTTGGTGACGTCAAATGCCTTTATTTTTTGTTAACATTGCCATTCATGTTTGTCCTTTTGCGTGTTTTTGGGTTTCCTGTGTTCTGTGAAAGCTGCATTTCCTTTTCGATTTTTATACTTGTTTTTAATCATACGACTTCATTTTTATTCACATGTATGATTTTCTTGTTGTTCAGGTTTCTGCCAAGTCACTGCGTACTTGTATTGTGGCTTTCTAGGCTGTTGTTGTTGTGTTTTTACATTCATGGTGTCTGGCGGAGATTTCTTCGTTTACCCTGTGCCGTTTTTATTGGGATGACAGTTGGGATGACAGTTGGTCTAGCCCTATTGTCAACCCTTTTGTGTTTGTGATGTCGTTTGCATTTTGTTTTACTAGTTTTGCCTTCTGGTTTGTCTGTTTGCGTGTTTGTTTTTGTGTTTTGTGACTGTCGTCCTTGAATGCTACTTTCCCTGTCCGATATTGTTATCTTTCTTTAAACCCCGAGCGACGTTTTTTTGCCACTGACTGTTCCGAGGCGGTAGCCTTTTTGTCAACCCGTTTGTGTTTATGATGTCACATGACTTGCTTATCCACATTGTAATTCTTATTTGATTTAATGAGTGTGTTTGGTTGACTGTGTTCTGTGAAAACTACATTTCTAGTTCGAGTTCTGTACCTACTTTTATTTCTCAGAATTCAAAGAAGCATTCTGCCTGTTTGACAAAGATGGTGACGGTACCATCACAACAAAGGAACTGGGAACAGTTATGAGGTCACTAGGTCAGAATCCCACGGAAGCAGAACTGCAAGATATGATCAACGAAGTTGATGCTGACGGTAATAATTAATGATTTTATCTTTACTTCTTCAAACTGTAAAGCGTCCGTCGGATGGGGACGTAAACCGGATGGTCCGTGTATCGGTCTATCCTCCGAGCACGTTAAAGAACCATAGGAATCTATTCGATAATAAGAGTAGGGCGGGTTCCCGGATTCCTATGTATCCTTCCCCTCTCTCTGGGGCGGCTCTAAATAACCTATACTGTGTTGATGAGCCGTTAAACAACATTCAATTCAAACTGTAAAACTCATTTAAGCTATAATCACTTGGGTTAGACATATTTTATTTTTACAACATATATATCATAATACATAGTTATTAGGATGGGAACGAAAGAAAACATCTATATTTCCTCTCCTTGTAATCATTTGCAATATTTATATAAAGGGAATGGTTCATAACGCCCATCGATGATATCAAACGATAAAACAATTTAAATGCATGTACATCCAAGATATTCATTCAGCCAGAGTATCAAATCAATTATAGTAATGTTAATCTTTCGCAACAGGAAACGGAACTATTGACTTCCCAGAGTTCCTAACCATGATGTCGCGTAAAATGAAAGATTGCGACAGTGAAGAAGAGATTAAAGAAGCGTTCAGAGTATTTGATAAAGACGGTAACGGATTCATATCATCGGCAGAACTCAGACATGTCATGACGAATCTGGGTGAGAAGTTAACAGATGAAGAGGTTGACGAAATGATTAGAGAGGCAGATATTGACGGAGACAATCAAGTGAATTATGAAGGTATGATGAAGGGGTAATTTTTTTGAGAAAACATGCATTCAGCTTCACGTGTATTAGGTGTTCCTGATGTTCAGTCATAATGGACGTTGCACATTTAAACAGGATATGCAGAGGGTTCAGTTGTTCTTTGTTTCTCTGTGTGCTTGAGTTTGACTGTCGTCCTTGACTGTCGTCCTTGAATGCTACACTTTCTGTTCGATTTTTATATCTACTTCATTGCAAAGCTATCGTTACTATATATAAATTAAAAAGAAGATTTTTAAGAAGATAAAAAGAAGCCTACTTTGACACTGACCGTTCCAAGGCGGTAGCCCTATTGTCAACCCTTTTGTGTTTGTGATGTCGTTTGCATTTTGTATTACTTTTGCCTTTTAATTTGTCTGTTTGCGTGTTTGTTTTTGTGTTTTGTGGTTGACTGTCGTCCTTGAATGCTGCTTTCCCTGTCCGATATTTTTATCCTTCTTTACTCCTTTTTGATAAATGTGTGATATATAAATAAAGTTCTAATTATATCAGTAAATGTTCAAGATTATAGTAAAAATTTAAGATTTAAAATCAATTACACGTTATTAGAATTTTGCCTTGTATTATTATTAGAATTTTGCCTTGTATTATTCCACGATCTATCTCTCTCGTTTCAGAGTTTGTCAAAATGATGAGTAATACCACTGGCGATACGAAGAAGTGACAATGTGTGAAGCCACCAGAAGGAAACATTTATTTCATTAGTTTGTCAGACAGTGTCAACACATTATACAGTTGTGGTTATTGACATGATTTTATATAACGAAGGATGGTGAAAATTAATTTTTATTTTCTAAAGTTTTGCAAAAATGCGTTCGTTTTCACAAAAGAACGATACGTATTTTTCGTGTAAATTGGAATAAAATGAAATATTTTAAAAGGTAAAACTGGGATGAAATGTTATTTATTGTTGTCTAACATTTTAAATTAAAATGTTCTTATTCCTCGTTTTTATGGAATCACTTTTCGTCCGTCTGTCTGTCTGTCCGTCCGTCTGTTAGCAATTTTATAAAACCGACATCTCCTCTGAAACCGCTTGAAGGATTTTGATGAAACTTCATCACGATGTTACTTGGGAGGTCCCCTTAATATTTCATGGTATTTTTCATGGCCACAAATCCAAGATGGCCGCCATGGCTAAAACTAGGTCAAATTTAAGGAATTTTCAAACAACATCTTCGACGAAACCACTTTTGCCATTATAGTGAAATACCATAAACATGTTCTTTAGGTTGGCCTCTATCAATTTTATGTTTTTCGTTATCGTCGAATAATCAAAATAGCCGCCACAGCGATCCAAATTTTACAAAGAGTTATATTTGAAAACGTTAAAAATGACATCTTTTCTGAAACCGCTAGAAGGATTTTGATGAAAGTTAATCACAATGATCTTTTGGTTAGTCCCCCTCAGATTTCTGTTTTTGGGTCCTCCAGTCATCCATAATGCCCACCATGGCTAAACTTGGTTCAAATTTAAGGACATTTATCCAACGACATATTACCACTTATTCCATTCTATTTAAATATCATATACATGTTCCTGCTATTGGCCTCTATCAAGAGTGTGTTTTTCGTTGTCGTCAAATATTCAAAATGGCCGCCACGATAACCCAAAGTTTACATAGAGTTACATATAGAAAACATGTTTCTTGGGTTGGCCTCTATAATGTATATGTTTTTGAATCACATCATACCAGTAGAGCGTCTACAGGGCCTCTTGTTGTTGTTACTTAAAATGCATATTTGTTTTGAAAACAATTTTCTTTTTAAAACTCTGCATAAATGGATACACGGTAATCCTGAAGTATTTATTAAACAATATGATTAAAACCTCATTGTAGTAATCCAGTATCCAGTTTTGATTTTAAATCTGCTTTAAAAAAAGAGTATGATAATGGACCTTTGGAAACGGCCGAGCACGACACATACGAAATATTGCAGTCTCGGTTTGATTGAGACTGTTCATGAGTGGTAGTGAAATGTAACTCTTAAAAGGTAATACCATTTGGATATAATTTTTCATTTTTTAAATATGCGTTGGTGCAATATAATCAGCAAATAGTAATATTCAAAAATAGTTTGCTTTAAAATATTCAAGTAACTATTAAAATGATGTTCACCCCCTTTAGCCCCGGATCGAGCAGGACTCAATATTTAAAATGTTAATGGTACAAATATGTGAGCCATCTCGAAGATGGTAGGCATATGACGGTGAATATGGAATCTTCAATGTGGAATTTTCATACCATTCCATGGCCAGTGGAGTATGGTCCCAGTTTCTAACAAAATTCGTATCCCTGAGCGTGAAAATAATGGGCGAAATAAACAAAATGGAACTTAATTGGGAGCAGCGGTTATGAATCCAGCGTATCACAAGTAATAGTCAAACGACTAATTTAAAAAGCAAGACATAGTCTGATTAAACAATAGGCAGAGGCTTTAAAGGCTTGTCTATGTTTGTCTATGATATTTCTTGTCGTGCACTTAATGGTTTATTCTCTTGTTGTCCTGGCTTCGTCCAAGTCATTGAGTACCTTCATTGTGGCTTTTTGGGCAATTGTTTTTTTTTTATTATATTTACACGAGCATATTTATGTTTTACTTATATTGCCTATTGATGCTGCCTTGTTGGTTGGAGATTAGATCATGGCGCGGATTTCTTTATTGACACTGTCCTGTTTTAATAGGATGACAGTAGGGTAAGTGTGAGGTTTGGTGCACCAAATAATCAGTTTAAACCCCCAGTGGCCTACTTTGCCACTGACAGTTCCAAGACGGTAGCCCTTTTGACAACCCTTTTGTGTTTGTGATGTCGTTCGCATTTATTATTACTTTTGCATTCTTGTTTGTCTGTTTGCGTGTTTTTTCTGTGTTTTATGGTTGACTGTCCTCCTTGAATGCTACTTTCCCTGTCCGATCTTTTTATATTTCTTGAACAGAGTGTTCGGCCGTTTCCAAAGGTCCACTCTCATACTCTTTTGAGTAGTGGAACCACTTATTATTCTCTGCTTCAATACATCACAGTACGGCATATTTTGGCAGACATTCGAATTAAACTAATATCTTTACAACTTAAAAATATTTCGCCTGAGCAAAAATTATATTTTTGGCCTGTAACAATATTAAAGCTTTTTTTACAAACGGCAAAGAAATTTGTGAAGCACTTTTTTGCCAATTAGATAATATGTTCGTCAGGTATGGAACTACCGTTTACAGACAACATGTTAGTAGCCCTATGGATAGAAACGGTCCACCTCTTGTCGTATATTTGTTTTTGTATTGCTTTGAAAGAGATTTCATGTTGAGTCTTTCACCAAATACTCAGGCAGATGTAACTGAAAATGAGCATACAAGTCGGACAGGAAATGCAGCTTTCAGAACACAGTAAATCCCCAAAACACGCAAAAGGACAAACATGAATGGCAATGTTAACAAAGAATACAGGCGTATGACGTCACCAACACAAACAGGATTGATAATCGGGCTCTCCCGCCTTGGAACAACCATTGGCAAAAAAGGTCACTAGGGGTTTAAACCAGGTGCTAGGGTGTACCAAACCTCACACTTACCCTACTGTCATCCCAGTGGGACAGTGTAAATAAAGAAATCCCCGACCTGAACTATTCTATAACCAATTTGGCAGCATTGATAGAGAAAATATAGAGTTAAAAATGACAATAGGCGACGAAATATTAGGTGTAAATATTGATGCAAATATGCAATGGTATACGATATCGTCATGTTTGTCGTTGTTTTCCAGATTACGATCGTATATACATGATATATTACAGAAACATAGTCTATTATTCTACAATTGCATATATATAAAAAAGAAAGAGGGTGGACCTTTGGAACCTCATCTTTATTATTGCTGTGTGTTTGTGGAAACTCTTCTATATATATAGAATTACAAAATTACAAAGAGGAGTATGCAATTATACAAGGTCATGAATATATAAATTGAATAAATATATTTCTCTAAATATGTTATCATTCGAAGAAATAGTTTTTCTTCAAAAAGCTAAAAGCATGTATAAAATAGCAAATCAAATGTCCCCGCAATATCTGAGCGACGTGTTTTTTATATGAGAGTAAATGAGCAAAATACTTCAATGCGACTGAGATCAATTACAAATAGACATTTCATAATACCTAAGCCAAATAACGAACTATTCAAAGGGAGCTTATCATATTCTGGAACTTTAGAATGGAATAGTATTCCCTTAGAAATTAAAAACTCTACATCATTAAATATATTTTCCAACAAATGCTTGAAATGGGTAAAAAGAAAATCGAATCTAAATCTATCATATTCTAGTTTGCTTTTACATATTGTTAATTCCATGGGTTAAAAGCAGTAATGATGTATACACTATTCAAATGTGTCTATGTTTCTGTATACATTAAAGTATGTCTATGTTTCATCCTGAATGATTTTAGACAGCGTTTCATTTAAAAATATCACATTGTCATATGCATTAATATGTTTTCATAAGTATGTCTACATCTATTTAATGAATGACGTTTATTTGTTGTATTATATTTGTAAATATGTTATAAGGAGGGCCTCAAGGAAGATTGGATATGCCAATTAAGTCACCCTCTATAAATAAAGAAATTACTTACTTGCTTACTTACTAATAACCAATATAAGTAAAACACAGATGCTTGTGTATATATAAATACAAAACAAAACAATAGCCTAGAAACCCACAAAGAAGGTACTCCGTGGCTTGGCAGAAGCCAGAGCAACACGAGAACAAACCAATGAGGGCACGATAAGACACTATTGCAGACAAACATCAAACGTCACCTTCATTTAAGCTTTAGGTAGACGTCATCATAGGGTCTATAGCCTGTCCGGTCTTCGTACAATTTAAGAGGAAAGGTTAGTGTAAATGGGTCCGCCACCAAGAATGCAGTTCGTTGCAAAATGATACGCTCATAACCTCTTTTGATGAACCTTTAAAAATGTTAACAAAGATAGTATGAAAGTGATCATGACCAAGGATCTTACGAAGTTTGTAAATAGCGTCACAATAGAAGTCAGGCTGTGATAGTCCTTGTCGAAGAAGAGTTCTTAAATTACTTTTATATTTGGGAAGGAGATCAGGGTTACGATAATATCATTTAGCAAATGTTTTACGAAGTTTATAGTAACGGTAGCCCTGATGGAGTAGCTTTTTAGCTATACATAAATTACGATTATTAAAGTCCTCAACTCGGGTACTAGCTCTAGAAAAACGAATAAGCTGAGACACATAGACCCCATAAGAAGTTGCTCGGGGAACATCCCAATATAAATGGGGATAATTAAAAATAGCAAAATTAAAATCAACTCTCTTGTCATATGTTTCGCTAATTATTTCACCATTTCAATGGAGAGATGTAAATCGAGAAAAGAAGCGTTATTATCAGAAATATTAGCTTTGTTAAGATGAAGTTATTTAGGGTATATTTTATTAGCCATTGTAGAAAATAAAGGGATGTCAATGCTCATTATGTCATCCAGATACCAAGAGGTGTCATTAAAGGCTTCGATACCATCTGCCTAGGTATTTGGTTGAAATATTCAACATGAAATCTCTTTCACAGCAATATAAAAACAAATCTGAGACAAGGGGTTCACATTTCGTACCCATAGGGATACCAACAATTTATCTATAAACGGTAGTGCTATACCTGATGAAAATAGTATATAATTAGTGCTTCACAAACTTCTTAGCAAGTCCACATAGTGTAATTGTCTATACTGCTGTTAGTAAAAAAACCGCTTTAATATTGTTACAGGCCAAACATATAGTTTTTGCTCTAGCGAAAGTTTTTTTAATAAGAGCAATACACTTGTCTTTGAAAAGGTGATGTGGTAAGGTTGTATATAATGTAGAGAAGTTGTAAGAGCTTATAGATAAAACTTGACGTTTATTGCAAATTTGTCTCAAGAACGTTTTCTGAATTTGTAATAGTCCAAAATAAATTAATCCCAGAGTTTTCATCAGATTTAGCACAATATTGTTTAACGTGATCTTTAACGGCAATAAGACAAGAAGTTAGAAGTGTGGAGATGTTTGTGGTGGTGCAGGCACTAGAATTCGAAATAAAGCGGGCCTTATACGGATTTTTAATTTAGGATTCCAGTATAGAGTTGGCAGTTTGATCTGCCCCAGCCTTGAAAGTAGTGCACTGAGTGATATGTGTGGAAACAACTTTATCCTCAATAGATTGAACTGGAGTATACGAATAAGTACTGCCGAGTTTCAGAGATAAAAATATGACGTAATGTAGGCGTCAAATAATAATTACAGTAGTAGCTGTTTTATCAGCAGGAACTAAAACAAATTTATTATGAAATTCTTGAATTCCCGATTTTAGATTACGAAAAGAAAACCTAGGTCTCGGAGGAAGAAAAGAGAGGTTAGCATTATACAAGTTAAAACGTGTGTCATAATTTAAAACAAATACTCTTTCAAAGTAGAAAGAGAGTTTGGGTCCGCATGTTCTCTACGAAACCATTTTATACTAATATCCTAAATGGTTTGGGTGATTTGAGCACGACAGCGATTAACATCGAGTGTTGAAGGTAATCTATATTTAGGACCTTTCGAAAACAGATGCCGAATACGTTTACTATATCAAGGTCAGAAACTATTTTGTTGCAGTTAAAAATAATATTTCTAATATATTTGTTTTATACTTATAACAGATTACAGGACTGTCGAATTTTTTGAAATATTTATGGACAGAATCAACATGTAGATTATCTCGGAAACTACTAGGCATGTCAATCAATACCATTATTAATATATAGTATTTGTAGAAAACGTCTTACGTGATCAGACTCCTTGTCAATATGGGGTCGGAGAACATGTTGTGTGTAGCGTTGAATTATGGCAGCAGTGTTATACAAGGGATGTGTACGAATGAAAATTGTGTCTGCTTCCTCGTCGATCAACTTAAGTGAAGAAATGAAAAAAGAGGTAACTCTTCTGCAACAAGGACTATCACAATCTACCTTCTATGGTTACGTGATTTACGTACTTCGAACCTTTGTTATGATAATTTTCATAAAATATTTATTAAACTTGTTTAAAAGTTTATCAATAGAGAGTATAACCCTATCGTTTTGCAACGCACTGCATGTTTAGTGGTTGACCCATTTACAATTCACCACTGTACTTTACTCTTTGATCATGCGATGATCGGACAGATAGTCGACCAAACGATGACGTCTGCCTAAATCCTGAAAGGTATTGAAACGTTTAATGGTGTCTTCAATCTTGTCTTGTCGTGCCCTTAAAGATGTACTCTCTATAAGCCCTAAATACTGCCAAGTCGTTGTGTGTTTTATATTCAGATATGCATGATCATTTGTGTGTAATTCTTCTGTTGTCTATTAATACTGCCCAGTTTGTTAGAATACCGAAATTGGAGTAACTAGGGTAAGTGTGAAGTTTGGTGCACCCTGGAACCTAGTTTAAGACTCCAATGGCATTTTAACCACGGACCGTTCCAAGGCGGTAACCCAATTGTCAACAAGTTTATGTTTGTAGTGTCGCATACTCTTTCTTCTCTTTTTAGATCACCTGAGCCGAAGAGTGATCCTGTTGGGATCACTCTTCGTCGGTCGTCCGTCGTCCGCCCATGTTCCGTCGTCGTCGTCGTCGTCGTTAACTTTTCTTCAAATGACTTCTTCTCAGAAACCACTTGGCTAATTTTAACCAAACTTCAAACGGGTGATTCTTAGATGAATGCTTTTTAGATTTGTTAAAATAATATCAGCACGACATCCAAGATGGCCGCCATTACCATATATATTCGAAACTTTAACCGGGGTTAAAAAATGGCCGTGCCCCGGGGGTCCAAATTTTGTATATTGAGATTTTGCATGTTTTTCATATAGACGTATAGGAAAAAAAACGTCTCTGAAACCACAAGGCACAGAGCTCTCATGTATTACATGTAGCATCAGCTTATAGTCTTCTACTAAGTTTGTTCAAATGGTGACCCTGGGGTCAAATTTGTCCCCCCCCCCTTCGGGTCACAGTTTTACATAGACTTATATAGGAAATTTGTTTTAAAAATCTTCTTCTCGGAAACTACAAGGGTCAGGAAGTTGATTTTTTGCATTTACTATAAGCTTATGGTCCTTTACCAAGTTTGTTTAAATGGTGACTATCGGGTCACATTTGGCCTCGCCCCGAGGGTCACATATTTTACATAGACATGTATAGGGAAATTTTAAAAAATCTTCTTCTCTGAAACTGCAAGAGCCAGAGGTTTAATATTTTGCAATTGTTATAAGCTTATGGTCCTCTACCAAGATTTTTTCAAATGGTGACCCAGGGGTCACATTTGGCCCCACCCGCGTCATAGTTTTACATAGGCTTGTATAGGGAAAGACTGAAAAAATCTTCTTCTCTGGAACTACATGTCACAGAGCTCTCATGTATTACATGTAGCATCAGCTTATGGTCCTCTACTAGGTTTGTTCAAATAGTGACCCCGGGGTCAAATTTGTCCCCGCCCCGTGGTCGCAGTTTTACATAGACTTATATAGGATTTCTTTTTAAAAATCTTCTTCGCTGGAACTGCAAGAGCCAGAGATTTAATATTTTGCATTTTCTATAAGCTTATGGTCCTCTACCAAGTTTGTTCAAATGGTGACCTTCAAATGGTGACCCTGGTGTCAAATTTATATGACCATAAGATATCGAAGAAGTTTGATAATGTGCCAGTACTCAGGTGATCGATTTAGGGCTATTTTGGCCCCCTTGTTTTCCTTCTGATTGTCTTGAATGCGTGTTTCTTTTTAGGTGTAAGAAGTTAGCTCGTAGTTCGTAGTTCGGCGTTCGACATTCGTTCTGTTACGGATTCGTTACAGATTTGACAGCACGGAGTTCAACATTCATTTGTCAGCAGCGAGTTAGACATTCAAACCCAACCCGGAGTTCGACATTCGCAGATCGGAGTTCAACATTCGAACCCAACTCGGAGTTCGACATTGCCAGCTCGGAGTTCAACATTCAAATCCAACTCGGGGTTCGACATTCGCAGCTCGGAGTTCAACATTCGAACCCAACACGGAGTTCGACATTCGCAGCTCGGAGTTCAACATTCGAACCTAACTCGGAGTTCGACATTCGCAGCTCGGAGTTCAACATTCAAATACAACTTGGAGTTCGACATTCGAAGCTCGGAGTTCAACATTCGAACCCAACTCGGAGTTCGACATTGCCAGCTCGGAGTTCAACATTCAAATCCAACTCGGAGTTCGACATTCGCAGCTCGGAGTTCAACATTCGAACCCAACTCGGAGTTCGACATTCGCAGCTCGGAGTTCAACATTCGAATCCAACTCGGAGTTCGACATTCGCAGCTCGGAGTTCAACATTCGAACCCAACTCGGAGTTCGACATTCGCAGCTCGGAGTTCAACATTCGAACCCAACTCGGAGTTCGAAATTCGCAGCTCGGAGTTCAACATTCGAACCCAACTCGGAGTTCGACATTCGCAGCTCGGAGTTCAACATTCGAATCCAACTCGGAGTTCGACATTCGCAGCTCGGAGTTCAACATTCGAACCCAACTCGGAGTTCGACATTCGCAGCTCGGAGTTCAACATTCGAACCCAATCAAATCCAATTCGGATTTCGACATTGCCAGCTCGGAGTTCAACATTCAAATCCAACTCGGAGTTCGACATTCGCAGCTCGGAGTTCAACATTCAAATCCAACTCGGACATATATTGGACATGAACAGCGATAGTGTTGGCGATAGTGTTGTTTTTTTCATAGTGAGCATTTTTTAATTATTCCAGTAATCTCTTCTGTTTACGAGTGTCGTCCAGACATCTGTAAACACCATCCAGTTCTTAATTGTAAATAAATAAAGACTGATGAAAAACAAAAAAAAAATAGACCTTTCCTTTCGAAAAAAACAACACACAACACAGCAATAATACGTATGACCAACTATCAAGCAACGTGAGACATTCAGAAAAAATGAATTGAAGTTAAGATACCTAAGATTAATGAACGTGAAGTTGGCAGTAGCAGTAGCAACAGTAGCAATAGCTATTGCCTGCAGTAGCAGCAGTAGAAGCAGTAGAATCAATAGTCATCGTAAGTTTTCTTTGCTTAAGTATGTTGTTTCTACTTCCCACCATCATGTTTAACAGACAACCGATTTCGCAACCATCATTTGTTTGCTACTGCTGTTGCTACTGCTACTGCTACTGCTACTGCCAATTATTGCCAGCAGTACTGCTACTGCCAGTAGTAGCAGCAGTAGAATCAATAGTCATCGTAAGTATGTTTTCTTTGCGCAAGTATGTTGTTTCTACTTCCCACCATCATGTTTAATTAACAACTCATTTCGCAACTATCATATGTTTGCTACTGCTACTGCTAACTACTGTCAGCAGTAGCAGCAGTAGCTGTAGCTACTGCCAGCAGCAGCAGTAGGTAGTAGAGCACCATCTCAATAGATGTACTCATCGTAAGAATATTTTCTTTGCGCAAGTATGTTGTTTCTACTTTCCCACCATCATACCCCTTTCGCAACCAGCATATGTGTACACAACCGCTTCGTCCAGTAATATCATGGCTTATATCTTTTGTTCTCTATCGTTATAGCTGTAACTTTTCAGCTACTGCTAGCAGTAGGAGCAATAACAACAATGGCAATAGCTACTACTAGTATTAGCAGCAGTAGCAGTAACTACAGCTAGCAATTGCAGCAGTAGCAGTAGCTATTGTTAGCGTAACAACAGTAGCAGTTGGTTATAGTATCAGTTAGTTTCTCTTTTTAACCTTCAGGTTTTATACTCAACCCTCAGAGTAGCAGCAGTAACAGCAGTAGCAGTAGCTAACCAAGGCACAGACGTAACGAACAGGGCGCTGGGCGCACGTACGGCGAAGATATAGCAGTAGCTAGCAGTAGCAGCGGTAGAGCAATAGCAGCAGTAGCAACAGTAGTTTCTACTTTTATTTTTAAACATCACGTTTTATAGAAAAAACCCTTTCGCAAGAGTCATATGTTTACACTGCTTCGCCAATTAATATCATGGTTTATAGTTTTGTTTTCTACCGTTACTGCTGTAACATTTTAGATACTGCTAGTAGTAGAAGTAACAGTAACAACAGTAGCAGTATCTACTGCTAGCAGTAGCAGTAGTAACAGTACTAACTGCTGGCAGTAGCATCAGTAGGACAGTAGCAGCGGTAGAAGCAGTAGCATCACCATCTCAGTAGGTATTCTCATCTCGCAAGTATTTCTTTTTCTTTCTAAGTTCATTTTTGTTGCGCACAATATGACCTATTTATGTGTCGACGTGCCGTAAAACACCATTCATTCATTCATTCATTCAATTTTTATCCATCATGTTTTATAACACAACCGCTTCGCCAATATGAAGTATATATATTTGTTTCCCTACCGTTAATGCTGTGACCTTTTAGTTACTGCTAGCGGTAGGAGCAGTAGCAGAAGCTACTACTAGTAGTATCAGCAGCAGTAGCAGTATATACTGCTAGCATTAAATGCATTAGAGCAGTAGAAGTACTACCATCAACATATATTGTTGTTTCTACTTTCCATTCTTAACCATCATGTTTTATAGACAACCTCTTTCGCACTTCGTTCTCAACCGTTACAGTTGAAACGTATTAAACAAAATAGGTATGTTGTCGGATAACTAGTGTCGCCGGCGGGAAGATCAAACTCACAGACATGCGGTCTTACGGATTTTATAAGCCTTATGGCCAACCTACTAATATCACCCCCAGTGCTCAATAAATAGGATAGCCCGACGCCCGGGGCTCCTCGAAATCCATTCCGGGCCTGTCTCATTTTGCAGACGAGGAGCCCGTCGGGCCTGTCTAAAAAAAAAAAAAAAAAAATCCACCAAAAAATCAGTTTTACTGGATCTCAAGCTCAAGTTCCTCAAGACAAAATACTCCCAAGTGTATTGTGAACTGTGAAAACACTTGCAATAAAGTAATTAAAATGTGTTATACACACATTGAAACAATAAGAAGTTCGAATATTTTGCCTGGCTTCGTGTCGGCAGTTTGTCACAACTTTGAGGTCGACAATTGTTGACATAAAACTCATTATTCTGCTATTAGGGTTGTGTTTTCTTTCCTTTGTGATAAGAAATACCGTTTTTGTCATTAAAAACACACTAATGCATAAAAAAAATCGTTATTGATGGTATTTCGATTGAATGTTTGTGAAATGTTCGGGCCGTAAAAGTGCGGTGTCATAGTAGTTCGGATGGTACATAATTTCGGATATTTTTTTTTTTTGTTTTTTTTGTGTTTTTTTACATAATCAAATACGAAAAACTGTCCTTTACAAATACATGTTGGTGGAAAGAAAAATATATATACTGTATATGTATAAATACAGATATAAAGTATATTTCTATTCATTATTTAAGGTGTAAGGAGTTCCTGGAATCCTACTTTTAAATGAATTCTATTCTAGGCTCCTAATTCTTTACTTGGAGAAAGTGGTGACAAAAAGAAAAAATATAGCCAGAGGAGGCTCTGATAGTCTCATAAAACCTGATTAAAAATTTGGCTCCAAGTTTAGCTCCAGTTTCACCAAGTCGGCTCTGATTATTATCGTTTGGCAAAAGTGCTAGTACTCTCCTTTGCATTGGTTATAAATTACTATGTAATATTCTATTCTAACACATTTTAAACGAAATGGTAAATAAGTCCGCTGACCAGGGAGCATAAAATGGTAGCAAAAAGAAAAATATAGTCAGAGGAGGTTCTGAGCTTGATTAATACATACGTAACAAATGTGTGCTATAAAAGTGAATAAAGACACATTTCCAACAAGAAAAAAATATTGGACCTTTCTATTTTAAATCAGGGCCTGTCCATTTCAAATCAGGGCCTGTCCATTTCAAATCGGGGCCTGTCCATTTTCAGAAGCAACAAGCCCTGGGCCTGTCTCTTAAAATAATTTTCTTTGAGCACTGACCCCACTTCAGATTGTTTATCGCAGTTTTTGCTCTACTGCTGTAGTACTGAAGTACGTACACCGGTACATTTGAACATGCGTTTTCTGTCGGATTACGGGTGTTGCCGGCGGAAAAATCAAAATCAAAGATACGTGGTCTCAGCGATTTCTTAAAGCATAATGGCCGACCTACTCAAATCGATCTATTTGAAATTCTTTATCAACGTTTTAGTTCTACTGCTGTGTTACTGAAGTTTGCACTGAAATAGACTCGAAATGGCGTTTTTGTCGGGTTTCGGATGTTACCGGCGGGCAGATCAACACCATAGACACGCGAGCTCAGCGTTTTTTTAAATCCTTTTGGTAGTGCTTCTAAAATCACACCACTTTAGACCGTTGATCGCCATTTTGGTTCTACTGCTGTATGATTGAAAGTTCGAAAGTAATAAAAAAGACGTCTGGTCGTCGGATAACGAGTGCTGCCGGCAGGCAGATCAACATCATAGACATGCAGTCTCACTGGATATTAAAAGCATGATGGTCAGCCTACTAATACATGAGATTGTTTATCGCAATTTTTGTTCTACTGCTGTAGTACTAAATTGTGTACAGCGATTTTGTCCGATTACGGGTGTTGCCGGCGGAAAATCAAACTCATAGATACGTGGTCTCAGCGGTTTTTTAAAGCATGATGGCCGACCTACTAAAATCACCCTATTTGGTATTCTTTATCAACGTTTTAATTCTACTGCTGTGTTACTGAAGTTTGCACTGAAATAGACTCGAAATGACGTTTTTGTCGGGTTTTGGGTGTTGCCGGCAGGCAGATCAACCACATAGACACGCGAGCTCAGCGTTTTTCAAAAGCCTTTTGGTAGTGCTTCTAAATCACACCACTTGAGACCGTTGATCACCATTTTGGTTCTACTGCTGTATGATTGAAAGTTGGAAAGTAGTAAAAAAGACGTCTCGTCGTCGGATAACGAGTATTGCCGGCGAGCAGATCAACCTCATAGACAGGCGGGCAAAGCGATTTATAAAGCCTTTTGATAGTGCTACTAAATTCACACCACTTGAGACCGTTGATCAGAATTTTGGTTCTACTGCTGTATGATTCAAATTTCGAAAGTAGTAAAAAAGACGTCTGGTCGTCGGATAACGAGTGTTGCCGGCGGGACTTTCAACATCATAGAAATCCAGTCTAACTGGATTTTAAAAGCCTGATGGCCAGCCTACTGATACCAGCAATCTTAAGATTGTTTATCGCAGTTTTTGTTCTTTTGCTGTTGTACTGACCTCTGTACTCCGGTACACTTGAACATGCGTTTTTGTCGGATTACGGGTGTTTCCGGCGGAAAGGTCGTCGTATAACGAGTGTTACCGGCGGGACGATCAACATCATAGACATGCAGTCTAACTGGATTTTAAAAGCCTGATGGCCAACCTACTAATACCACCCCACTTGAGTTTATCTCCGTGTTTGTTCTACTGCTGTAGTACTGAAGTGTGTACTGAATTGAAATTAAAACATAAAGACCGTTAGTAGAGAAGTTTCAGGTGAAACTATTCTAGATTACTATAGTTTCGCGTGTACCTCTAAAATTAAAAAACAACGTTTTATTGAGTGAATATAAACAGTTACCATGTAAACACAAAATCCGCGAGACCGCATGTCTATGAGATTGATCTTCCCGCCGACTACACTCGTTATCCGACAACAGACCTATTTTGTTTAATAAGTTTCAACTGTAACGGTTGAAAACGAAATGCGAAAGAAGTTGTCTTTAAAACATGATGGTTAAAAATGGAAAGTAGAAACAACAATAGATGTTGATGGTAGTGCTTCTGCTCTACTGCATTTACTGCTAGCAGTATATACTGCTACTGCTGCTGATACTACTAGTAGTAGCTACTGCTACTGCTCCTACTGCTAGCAGTAACTAAAATGTCGCAGCATTAACGGTAGTAGAGAAACAAATATACATATATATATACTTCATATTGGCGAAGCGGTTGTGTTATAAAACATGATGGTTAAAAATTGAACGTAGAAAGAAAAAGAAATACTTGCGAGATGATAATACCTATTGAGATGGTGATGCTACTGCTTCAACCGCTGCTACTGTCCTACTGATACTACTGCCAGCAGCTACTACTGCTACTACTGCTACTGCTGGCAGTAGATACTGCTACTGTTGTTACTGTTACTTCTACTACTAGCAGTATCTAAAATGTTACTGCAGTAACGGTAGAAAACAAAACATATAAACCATGATATTATTTGGCGAAGCAGTGTAAACATATGATGGTTGCGAAAGGGTTTTTCTATAAAACGTGATGGTTAAAGATAAAAGTAGAAACTACTGTTGCTACTGTTGCTATTGCTCTACCGCTGCTACTGCTAGCTACTGCTATATCTTCGCCGTACGTGCACCCAGTGCCCTGACACTTTCTTTACGTCTGTGCCTTGGTTAGATACTGCTACTGCTGTTACTGCTGCTACTGCTGAGGGTTGTGTATAAAACTTGAAGGTTAAAAAGATAAACTAACTGCTACTATGACCAACTGCTACTGTTGTTACGCTAACAATAGTTTTTGCTACTGCTGCAAATGCTAGCTGTAGCTACGATAGAGAACAAAACATATAAGCCATGATATTAGTGGGCGAAGCGCTTGTGTAAACATATGCTGGTTGCGAAAGGGGTATGATGGTGGGAAAGTAGAAAAAACATACTTGCGCAAAGAAAATATTCTTGCGATGAGTATATCTATTGAGATGGTGCTCTACTACCTACTGCTACTTCTGGCAGTAGCTACTGCTACTGCTGCTACTGCTTACAGTAGTTAGCAGTAGCGGTAGCAGTAGCAAACATATGATGGTTGCGAAAGGGGTTGTCTGTTAAACATGATGGTGGGAAGTAGAAACAACATACTTGCGCAAAGAAAACATAATTACGATGACTATTGACTTTACTGCTGCTACTGCTGGCAGTAGTTACTGCTACTGCTGCTACTGCTGTCAGTAGTTAGAATTAGCAGTAGCAGTAGCAATATCAGTAGCAAACATATCATGGTTGCGAAATGGGTTGTATGTTAAACATGATGGTGGGAAGTAGAAACAACATACTTGCGCAAAGAAAACATAATTACAATGACTATTGATTCTACTGCTGTTACTGCTGCTACTGCTGGCAGTAGCTACTGCTACTGCTGCTTCTGCTGCTACTGCTGGCAGTAGCTACTGCTACTGCTGCTACTGCTGGCAGTAGTTAGCAGTAGCAAACATATGATGGTTGCGAAATAGTTGTTTGTTAAACATGATGGCGGGAAGTAGAAACAACATACTTGCGCAAAGAAAACATACTTATGATGACTATTGATTCTACTGCAAGATACTTGCAGTAGCTACTGCTACTGCTGCTACTACTGGCAGTAGCTACTGCTGCTACTGCTGGCAATTTATTTTTGTTGAATACGAATCTCGAGTTTTTTGTTTTTCGACATTCAAAATTTGTTTGTTGAATAACGAATCTCGAGTTTTTGTTTTTCGATATTCAGATTTATTTGGTTGAATAACGAATCTCGAGTTTTTTGTTTTTCGATATTCAGATTTTTTTGGTTGAATAACGAATCTCTAGTTTTTTTGATATTTAACTTGAATATCGAGTTTCGAATATCGAATATCATGCTAACTTCTGGCCGCTTACACATACAGCAACATTAAAGACAATTTTATTTAAGCACGAATCACTCGTTTTCGTGTTAAATATTGTGTTCTTTTTGTTTTTTAAAAATTGTGAACGTGTATTAAGCTTCCCAGAATAATTCCACAAAACAACTACAGTAATGACTGATGCAAAACTGATAAAACCTCTGGAGTAGTCTTAGGTGTAACAGCGTCATTGATGTTACCCAATTTTACAATAACACAAGTGATCCATATGAAAATAATAAGTGGTATTCTTTTGTTTTAAAGCAGATGTGCACACGTATCATGCATTACAAATTGATGCCATTAATCGTATAGTCATAACTGTGTGTGCAAAACTGATAATATGTCTAGAGTTGTCTTTGGTTTTAGAAAATGTGTCGTTGATATTACCAGTTTTCACAGGAACACCAGTTTAACGATTTGAAAATACCAAATGGTTTACTGTTTGTATTAAAACAGATGTGCCAAATGGTACAGTTATTCCAAAATGACGCCACTACACGTTTACCGTGATAACTGTGTCGCACAACTAATATGTATGGAGTGGTCATTGGTGTTTCAAAGTTTGTCCTTGATGTTACAGTAGTGTATGTGCTCTTACCCCTACGTATTTGGATATAGTGGTACCAATGATATTGTCATATTTTTTAGTTTGCCATTTCTATTTAAAATGTTATTGTTTGAGATAATTCAAATAGTGTTTAGGACAAGATAATGCTAAATCTATTCATTTTGTTTAAGTTGATTTTAACAATGATAAAGAGCCAATTATCCCAATATTTAGTTTTGATGTATAAAAACAGTAATGTATGAGTCACATTAGTATGTTATTTTACTTTATACATTGGGTTTCACCGTTTATGAATTAATCAAACAAGTTCAATAACATCAGTTACCCGCAAAGGCTTCACTGGTTTGTTGTTGTGTTACAGGCACATTGCATTGTTTGTGCCTATTCACTTACTCATTTATGCTTTTAGTATAATAAAATTCAGTTCGACGCATATTCGTTTTGCAATTTTGTATTATATCTGACCCCACGTTTTTTGAAAATGACCCTTATAATGGCTAAAGCATTTTCAATTTTCGCGGCGGGTGTTCCCGAAATAGACGCCGAGGTTGATGCAGGGTTGTAGGAATGCATCGCCAAATTAAAAAAACAAAACGTCAACTATATAAAAGTAAAAACGTTCGTCGTCAAAAGTAAAAAATATATCAAAACGTCAAAAAAAACACGTAGGCTTCGATAAATGTTACACAAAAAAGGCAAGACAAGAACATGACATATGCAACAATAAACACAGAGCAACAAATAACAAAACTGTCGTTTTTCTTAGTTATTACATTATTCTAGATTATTGCGATTCATCAAAATATATAACAGAGTTTAAACTTTAGCACCATGTTTTCGTATTTAAAGTCTATAAACACAAATATAGTTTTCAACAGCTTGCTGATTAACACTCTTAAAAAACCGCTGTCGATGCACCTAGCAAGTACATCAGATGAATTTGCAGTAATTTAACCTTCGACGTCGGAAGCGCAAGTAAGTTTGAACCGGTGCTTTGAACCAAACAAATTATGCATTGGGTGTTTAACGGCTGATCAAAACAGCATAGGTTATTTAGAGCCGTGCAAGTTCCACACGCATTCACAGTGTTCTTTTCACAACCTGTATATTTTTATATATTCTACATATAGCCCTCGATAAAGGGAAGTAGTACTAATAAATTCTGAAAAGGGTATCCGTTAAAAGCAACACACACGTTCAAGAGAGAAAAGTGGCAGACTCGGTTTTATTAAAAATGATCATAAAAGGTAAATAATGTGCAACACCTCTCAAGCTCCATAGCACCGGTTAAAGGGGTTTTCTACTTTAACGTCAGAGAGACTCCGGTGGAGGCAGACCACCAACATTTCCTGGGTAGAACCAGTACTATATAACTCCCGCCATCCGTAAGAATCGACACTTCGGAGCTCCCGAATGTAGAACGGAGAACTAGAGTCGAATGTAGAACGGAGAACTCAAGTCGAATGTAGAACAGAGAACTGGAGTCGAATGTAGAACGGAGAACTGGGTTCGAATGTAGAACGGAGAACTATGTTCGGGAGTCGAATGTAGAACGGAGAACTCAAGTCGAATGTAGAACAGAGAACTGGAGTCGAATGTAGAACGGAGAACTGGGTTCGAATGTAGAACGGAGAACTATGTTCGGGAGTCGAATGTAGAACGGAGAACTGGGTTCGACTGTAGAACGGAGAACTGCAGTTGAATGTAGAACGGAGAACTCATTTTGAATGTAGAACGGAGAACTGGAGTCGAATGTACAACGGAGAACTCAAGGTGAATTTAGAACGGAGAACTGCGTTCGAATGTAGAACGGAGAACTAGATTCGAACGTAGAACGGAGAACTGTGTTCGAATGTAGAACGGAGAACTAGGTTCGAATGTAGAACGGAGAAATGGAGTCGAAAGTGTCTGCAGAATTTGCTTTGCTTAACCTAATAAAATATACTGAAGGGAAAAAGAAACACGACACTGTAATTTCCACCATATATTCTATATGCTGCACACTTAATTTCACATAATATTCCAAAGAAATCCCAAGATGTTTTGTAAGAAAAAACTTGCAGTTAGTTAGAGAAAGGACACAACTGTGATGTTATAGACGTTTTAATCACAGTTCACTTTTTAACAAGAAATTCATAAATGTTGAAATTCCTCTTTGAAATTTGAGCCATTTCAGTACTGTATTTAACGTAAAGAGTTTGCAAACGTTTGCAGCCTAGGTTTTCTCACATGCTTGAGCCAAACAGGTACTCTGTCAGTATTGAAACTTTGAAGGAATACTATTTGCTGTGTTATGTGCTGTTTTAGTCTTTTTTTCGAAAGGAAAGGTCTACTTTTTTTTGTTGTTCATCTATCTTTATTTATTTACAATAAAGAACTGGATGGTGTTTACAGACGTCTGGACGGCACTCGTAAACAGAAGTGATTACTGGAATAGTTAAAAAAGATGCTCACTATGAAAAGAACAACACTATCGCCAACACTATCGCTGTTCATGCCCAATATATATAACACACAGTACTGTTCATGTCCGTTGAAAAACCGATTTAATACTGTTGATTTGTTATGTCCAGGGGAGAAGAGTTTGTATGTTATTTAAAACATTAGTGAGCATAAATTATTAATACTATACTTAGGGTAACACTTAACAAACGCAATTGAAAAAAACGTAAGCGAGTGCCGGTTACAATATATGTAAGTAAAAGTTGTTGAGAAACTATTTTTTACGAAAGAAGGGAAAGGTCTTACGCAGACATGCACCATTCGATTAGCAGCATATTCTACATACAATGTATAGCGGATATTCCCGTGTCGCGTTTCCTTTTCCCTTCAGTATAGGTTATCAATATTTTGGTTCTGGTTACGGCATTGGTTTGTTTGATTTTACTTCAGATGAAACGTGAAAACTATATGAGTATTCCTTTATTATACATAATAGTATATACCAACAACTATTTCGAAAGACTTTTAGTGATTCACGATGTCAGTTAATTATTATTAATGATAAGATGAAATAAAGAAACATGTTTATATAGATACCACTGGATTGTTTTTCTGTTTTAAATATAATATATATAAACGTCTTGTTCCTAGCGGTGTTAATAATCGTATTTGATCAAAACTTTCTTTGGTTCAGGTTGCTATACTGCTATACATTATGAAAAAAAGAGGGAAAAAAAAAAGGTTGCTATATCGATGTTGGGAATAAAAAATCAATCCAAAACACAAAACCAAAAAAATTGAAAACAAAAAGTTAAAAGTTATTTTTTTCGTGTTATTTGTTGAAAAAGAACATATTTTAAGACTAACTACATTACTTTCGGACATATTTGGGCTTTGAATGTTGGACTCCGAGGTGCGAATGTCGAATTCCGAGTTGAGTGCGAATGTTGAACTCCGAGCTGCGAATGTCGAACTCCGGGTTGGATTTGAATGTAGAACTCCGAGCTGCGAATGTCGAACTCCGGGTTGGATTTGAATGTTGAACTCCGAGCTGGCAATGTCGAACTCCGAGTTGGGTTCGAATGTTGAACTCCGAGCTGGCAAAGTCGAACTCCGAGTTGGATTCGAATGTTGAACTCCGAGCTGGCAATGTCGAACTCCGTGTTGGGTTCGAATGTTGAACTCCGTTCTGCGAATGTCGAACTCCGAGTTGGGTTCGAATGTTGAACTCCGAGCTGCGAATATCGAACTCTGAGTTGGATTTGAATGTTGAACTCCGAGCTGGCAATGTCGAACTCCGAGTTGGGTTCGAATGTTGAACTCCGAGCTGCGAATGTCGAACTCCGAGTTGGATTTGAATGTTGAACTCCGAGCTGGCAATGTCAAACTCCGAGTTAGATTTGAATGTTGAACTCCGAGCTGGCAATGTCGAACTCCGAGTTAGGTTCGAATGTTAAACTCCGAGCTGGCAATGTCGAACTCCGAGTTGGGTTCGAATGTCGAACTCCGTGTTGGGTTCGAATGTTGAACTCCGAGCTGGCAATGTCGAACTCCGAGTTAGGTTCGAATGTTGAACTCCGAGCTGGCAATGTCGAACTCCGTGTTGGGTTCAAATGTTGAACTCCGAGCTGCGAATGCCGAACTCCGAGTTGGATTTGAATGTTGAACTCCGAGCTGGCAATGTCGAACTCCGAGTTGGATTTGAATGTTGAACTCCGAGCTGGGAATGTCGAACTCAGTGTTGGGTTCGAATGTTGAACTCCGAGCTGCGAATGTCGAACTCCGAGTTGGGATCGAATGTTGAACTCCGAGCTGCGAATCTCGAACTCCGAGTTGGATTTGAATGTTGAACTCCGAGCTGGCAATGTCGAACTCCGTGTTCGGTTCGCATGTTGAACTCTGAGCTGCGAATATCGAACTCCGAGTTAGGTACGAATGTTGAACTCCGAGCTGCGAATGTCGAACTCCGAGTTGGGTTGAAATGTTGAACTCCGAGCTGCGAATGTCTAACTCCGAGTTGGGTTCGAATGTTGAACTCCGAGCTGCGAATGTCGAACTCTGAGTTGGATTTGAATGTTGAACTCCGAGCTGGCAATGTCGAACTCCGAGTTGGGTTCGAATGTTGAACTCCGAGCTGGCAATGTCGAACTCCTAGTTGGATTTGAATGTTGAACTCCGAGCTGGGAATGTCGAACTCCGTGTTGGGTTCGAATGTTGAACTCCGAGCTACGAATGTCGAACTCCGAGTTGGGTTCGAATGTTGAACTCCGAGCTGCGAATGTCGAACTCCGAGTTGGATTTGAATGTTGAACTTCGAGCTGGCAATGTCGAACTCCGAGTTGGATTTGAATGTTGAACTCCGAGCTGGCAATGTCGAACTCCGAGTTGGGCTCGAATGTTGAACTCCGAGCTGCGAATGTCGAACTCCGAGTTGGATTTGAATGTTGAACTCCGAGCTGGCAATGTCGAACTCCGAGTTGGATTTGAATGTTGAACTCCGAGCTGGCAATGTCGAACTCCGTGTTGGGTTCGAATGTCGAACTCCGAGTTAGGTACGAATGTTGAACTCCGAGCTGCGAATGTCGAACTCCGAGTTGGGTTCAAATGTTGAACTCCGAGCTGCGAATGTCTAACTCCGAGTTGGGTTCGAATGTTGAACTCCGAGCTGGCAATGTCGAACTCCTAGTTGGATTTGAATGTTGAACTCCGAGCTGGGAATGTCGAACTCCGTGTTGGGTTCGAATGTTGAACTCCGAGCTACGAATGTCGAACTCCGAGTTGGGTTCGAATGTTGAACTCCGAGCTGCGAATGTCGAACTCCGAGTTGGATTTGAATGTTGAACTTCGAGCTGGCAATGTCGAACTCCGAGTTGGATTTGAATGTTGAACTCCGAGCTGGCAATGTCGAACTCCGAGTTGGGCTCGAATGTTGAACTCCGAGCTGCGAATGTCGAACTCCGAGTTGGATTTGAATGTTGAACTCCGAGCTGGCAATGTCGAACTCCGAGTTGGATTTGAATGTTGAACTCCGAGCTGGCAATGTCGAACTCCGTGTTGGGTTCGAATGTTGAACTCCGAGCTAGCAATGTCGAACTCCGAGCTGGCAATGTCGAAATCCGAAATGGATTTGAATGTTGAAGGCCGAGCTGACAATGTCGAACTCCGAATTGGATTTGAATGTTGAACTCCAAACTGGCAATGTCGAACTTTGAGTTGGATTTGAATGTTGAACTCCGAGCTGGCAATGTCGAACTCCGTGTTGGGTTCGAATGTCGAAATCCGAATTGCGAATGTCGAACTCCGAGTTGGATTTGAATGTTGAACTCCGAGCTAGCAATGTCGAACTCCGTGTTCGGTTTGAATGTTGAACTCCGAGCTGCGAATGTCGAACTCCGAGTTGGGTTCGAATGTTGAACTCCGAGCTGCGAATCTCGAACTCCGAGTTGGATTCGAATGTTGAACTACAAGCTGCGAATGTTGAACTCCGAGTTAGGTTCGAATGTTGAACTCCGAGCTGCGAATGTCGAACTCCGAGTTGGATTTGAATGTTGAACTCCGAGCTGCGAATGTCGAACTCCGAGTTGGGTTCGAATGTTGAACTCCGAGCTGCGAATGTCGAACTCCGAGTTGGGTTCGAATGCTAAACTCCGACCTGCGAATGTCGAACTCCGAATTGGATTCGAATGTTGAACTCCGAGCTGCGAATGTCGAACTCCGAGTTGGGTTCGAATGTTGAACTCCGAGCTGCGAATGTCGAACTCCGAGTTGGATTTGAATGTTGAACTCCGAGCTGGCAATGTCGAACTCCGAGTTGGGTTCGAATGTTGAACTCCGAGCTGCGAATGTCGAACTCCGAGTTAGGTTCGAATGTTGAACTCCGAGCTGCGAATGTCGAACTCCGAGTTGGTTTCGAATGTTGAACTCCGAGCTGCGAATGTCGAACTCCGAGTTGGATTCGAATGTTGAACTCCGAGCTGCGAATGTCGAACTCCGAGTTGGGTTCGAATGTTGAACTCCGAGCTGCGAATGTCGAACTCCGGGTTGGGTTTGAATGTCGAACTCGCTGCTGACAAATGAATGTTGAACTCCGTGCTGTCAAATCTGTAACAAATCCGTAACAGAACGTATGTCGAACGCCGAACTACTAACTACGAGCTAACTTCTCACACCTTTTCTTTTTTCCGATTTCCTGACTACTGTGCACAGGTAATCAGGAAATGTGTCAGAAACGGATATCACGTTTAGTATCCATGCTTGATTATTGACCTCTCTACAGTCAGTCACTACGCTTCACTTTGTCGAGTGCGATGACCGGACAACCTCGTGGGATTCGACGATTGCATCTTTCGAAACCCTGAAAAGGGAGGCTGGTGCATGAACTGTCACCCGCAGGGTTCCGGGTCGTACCCTAGATTGGCTTTCTCTTTCGCCGAAACTTATGTGGTTGTTCAGTATAATTGTAGATGCATTGTGATGTGATTCTAATTATTTAATGTTTATCTATTTTTACAACAACAGATAAGTTTATCCTTTGCTAATTTCTCTGGATTTTGACAATTGTTGAGATATTTCCTTTTGGTTTTATGTACTTTTATTTACACCGCCTTGTCAATAACACTGAAGACAGGATAATAGCGACGTTGTGTACACATAAAATCCATTTAAGAATATCAGCAGGCTTGCCTACTGACCGTTCCAAGTCGGTAGCCCTGTTTCATCCCTTTTTGTGTTGTGTATAGTCCTTTTCAATGTATATTTAATTGCTTTTTGTTTGTGCGGACCATCGGTGTCATTGTGCTTCGGTGCCATAGTTTCTATAGGACCATTTTTGTCAATTGTGTACCTACATGGTATATATCTTCCTTACAGGCTGATCAGCTTTTAGTTTAACAGATTGTTGGTAAATAATATTACTTGCATTCAGACATATTTCAAAGTGACGCATCATTGTGTTCTGTGTGAAATAAATAGAATATTAAATGCATTTATTATCCACCAGCTTTCACAAAGTGCAGTGGGTGCTATATAGGAATCAAGATGTCCGTAACGTCGCGTCACGTCGCGTCGCGTAACACATTTTGTCCCGTCGCGTAACACATTTTGTCCCGTCGCGTAACACATTTGTATTACGTGCATTCTTCAAACGGTTTTGAATGGGCTGTTCCCAAACTTCATATACACATAACAACTTATGACCTTATGTCCTTCTATATCACCCATTGCTGATTGCCTTTCTCAACATATGCTGTGTATTTATATCAGAAGTATGGCCTTTTATCATGTTTATTTGACATAGAATTTAAGCGGTGGTATTTCATCACCTTCAATGATAATTATAGTTTGGTTTGAGCGCGTCTGATGGGAAACTTTATTCTTCATCTCATCTCCCTCTCAGGTTGCTGTCCCAATTTACCTAATATTATGTGTTAACGGGACGTAAAGGTCCAATTCCTTTCACTTTATCTGCAAATTACATTTCTAATACAGAATGTAAAGGAGCGTTCAGCCTTTTCGATAAAAATGGTGAAGGCACCATTACAACACAGGAGCTGGGAACAATAATGAGGTCACTAGGTCAGAACCCCAGGGACGTAGAACAGCAAGACATGATTAACGAAGTTGGTGCTAATGGTATGCTATATTTAGACAATACTTACATTGGTATTTGCTTTGTTGAATTTTAAATATCCGATGTATATGTAAGGATTTATCAGCATCCCTGGATTTCTTGATAGGCAGAGCTGTGACAATGTTGGCATTGCTACTGTAGAACAAATCGAGCCTTTTGTGATTCTTATGTTAAAAAGTGTGTAGTTAATTTTACAGACCGACTACATATACCATATGAAAAAAATCTTATGTTGGCCAGGATTTATTTCAGCATCACCATAATTAATTAAACTGTTATATAACGGCTCATCAACACAATGTTTATGTTATTTCGAGCCGCCACAGATAGAAGGTAAGGATACATAGGAACATAGGAATCTGGGAACACTGTCCTACACTTTTTATTGAATATTTTTCTATGGTTCTTCAACGTGCTTTGAATATAGATTCCGATACAAGAGACCGCCCGGTTACATAAGTACAAAGTACACATCGAAGTAACCCAGTGGTGGCAAGGAGGCGCGAACCCCACTATGTCAACTTTCCATTTTATTATGTGTAGTTGACGAGTCCCTGGTTTCACCTGGGAAATAGTATTTAAACAACAGTCATCAACTTTAAATTTGTTAACAGGAACTCTAAAAATGCAAGTTATAAACAAAAACCGACATATTCAGGTGAGTGTTTAATTTCGATGTTTTTGTATCCAGTAATAAGCAAATTCCTTTTTCCAAGTATACTCCTCAAAATAAGTTAAGGACCGCAAGAATATTTCTCCATATGCTTACCAGTGACATTGACTACATACCATTTTCAAACGGTTACACAGAATGTGTGAGCATGTTGCATTAAACTGGACATTATCGGGTCTTCTGCATTAGATGAAAGAAAAAAATGTTGATATACATATTGTTCTGTTACTTAAAAAGAGTCCGAGATTTTTGATAATTTCTAAAAATCATTAATTTGCTCCAAAACAACAATATTAAAAGGTTTAATATGTTTTGTTTATACGTTTAATCATTACCATTGGAACTATCCCTTGGACGTGAAATGTTAATTTTCCACGAAATTGACTAACCTTTGACAGTTTAAATGCATATACCGAACAGTTTTGAAAAACGCTGATTCTTTATCCCATCGAAAATGAAGTAAATTTTCAAGACCTAGTAGCATATTTGGCACTGTACCCTTATCTGTAGTGTTATTCTAAAGAATATGATGACAGATGCTTGTTAACGAATCAGTAGTCATGACAATAATGCGAAATAACATTTTTGGTTGGCATTTTATTGAAAGTTCAAAATCTAAATTTTAATTTATTTTTATTTATTTATTTTTTGTTTTGTGTAAAATGCTTTTAAAGTATACAGAAACACGAAACATTATACGACAAAGATATATATCGTCACAGTCTCGCATCGATATATCGTCAAAGCCTCGCATCGATATATCGTCAAAGCCTCGCATCGATATATCGTCAAAGCCTCGCATCGATATATCGTCAAAGCCTCGCAACGATATATCGTCAAAGCCTCGCATAGTATTATTGTATCCAACTCGTTTAATAAATTTAATATTAAACAGGCACTCATGTAAGATCATCTATGTATGTAAAAGTGTGTTGGATTTTTTCCTCATGTTCATGCATAATTAGTACATAGAACTTATAGATAGTTACTGCTTTTACCATATCATCTCTTTTATGTAAATAGTTTTAACAATATATTTTTACATTAGTTTTTAATAACTCACTATTTTATTTTTCCATCCTTCATCTGTTTTTGCGCACAATATGACCTATGTAGTGTCGACGTGCCATAAACACCATTCATTCATTTATTTTACATAGAAATGTGATAAATAAAGATACAGCACTTTCTGTTTTTAACAACTTTCTGATATATGAAAACAAACAATTCTAACTCCTATACAGTATACAACTGACATAACTAAAAGTTCGAGAATTCTTCGAGAAGGAGGGTGTGGGGGTGGGGGGTGTGTGGAAGGGGGGTTCTCATAACAGGATAACATCAAATTGAATTTGCTGATAACAGTTAACAGTCAATTAAAAAACACTGAAAACCGTTAACAGTACATCTAATAACAGATAACAGTTAATATTTTTTCACAAAAACAGATAACACAATATAAAATTTCGCCAATAACAGGATAACAGAAATAACCCTTGCCACCCCCAACCCCACCCAGCCCCCTCACCCCCACCCCCTCATTAAGACTACATGCAAGTTTCATCGCACATTTTAAGATTTTACCCCCCCCCCCACCCACACACACACACCCCACACCCACCCACCCAACATCATTAAGACTACATGCAAGTTTCATCGCACATTTTAAGATTTTAACCCCCCAACCCACACACACACACACACCCCACACCCACCCACCCAACATCATTAAGACTACGTGCAAGTTTCATCGCACATTTGAAGATTTTAACAATCAATTACGCGCGATAAGGTTTCTAATTTATAAATCATGATATATATATGCATTTTATCTTTCTCCAATTTCAGATCTTGTTACAATGATGACTAATACATATAGTTACCCAATCAGAGTGTTACGAAGAAGTGCAAAGTTGTGAAGCCATCCACAGTTTCGATTAGTTTGTCAAATTGTATAAATCAGTTAACAGTTGTGGTTGTGACATGACTTTATATCACGAGAGATCATCAAAATTTAAATGGAAAGTATTTTTTGACGTTTTGAAAGCAACATGCGTTCATTTTCACAAAATGACTATCGTTGTTTTGTACATTAATTGGAAACAATGGAACTATTTAAATAGCAAAACGTTGAAAAAATGATAAGGCATCTTTGGAGACCAAAGCAAACGCCCAACAAGAATTTGCTTCTATTGGTTTTTTTTTTTTGCTTTTAAATTAGTATTATTTAAATCAAAATGCTCTTATTTACCGTTTTTGTTGTTACTTACAATACCAATTCGCCTTGAATATATATTTGTAATGCTTTCTTAAATGAAATTAAAATAACAAACTGTATTCGGGTGTTTAGGTCATATAATAATACATATGTGATATGTAAATGCTTATTCACGGGTTCTTAAAATACCCGTGATTGAATATGCGTAAAATGAATTAAGAGTTTTCGACGTTCCAGTTTTGGGGTTCGGCCTGGCTGATTTAAGCCGTTTATATCGTATCTATAGAGTTTGGATTCCCAAAATGTGTAAGTTATTTATATATATACCTCGTCGTCAATAGGTTTAGAAATTGTGTGCATATGTTGTAAAATGTGGGCTGTTGTTGGCTGGATAGCTACTTTAAAATGACACACTGCAGTCGTAAAGTAGATTTCAGCATTAAATAAGCTTCTATATTGCTTATCCAGTATAAGTTTGCATACCCCTAGATTGATTTTCTCTTTGGTTGCAACTGCTGTGGATGATTTTAATATTGGTATTGTTCCTATGGGGTCTTTTTTGCTCAACTTATTCGGGGGGGTTCTAGAGCGTGTAGTCGAGTTGAGGACTTTAATATTGGTAATACAAAGCTACTCCAGCAGGGATATTGTTACCAAAATACTATTTTTATATATCACAGAACCGTTGCATGTGCAGTGTGATGGCGGCAAAACGTCTACCGTGCTTGCAATCACTACTGTTATTCAATCCGATCTTTGAAGATCGCTGACCGAGACAACTATAGACAGATACATTCTCAAATTTGTCGCTTTCTTACTTAAATTTAAAATAAATGGTTCCAGCCTTTAAAGACTCTGAATATTGTTTAAACGCCCTTATGATAATTACGTTGTTTGCTTTTTACTTTAGACTGTTGACTATTACTCGTGATAAACTCATAAACTCTGCTCCCCAAAAAAAAATCCATTTTGTTTATTTCGCTCTCCGTTTTCTCGTTTAAATCATAAACTTCAGTACTTGTCTTGTGATCCGACCTTTTCTGGTGATTTTTCGATGGAAAATTGCTTTTCTGTATGAAAATTACACTGCTGCATTATCCATACTTGAGATGAAGTTGCAGCAAATCTTTAATATGTGACATTTCAACATTGGTGTCAATGGGGAAAATAATAAGTGGTTTCATACCTGATAGCCAAATTTCCCCCAAGTGGCTGCCTAGGATGAGAAGATGATAATGAACGTTTCGGATCCATAAGCTGACCCTTGGGGCCAGAGGTCAATGTTAAAAGATCAAGTTCACCAAAATTAACATTAAAGTCACAGTTTCATTAGTTTGCTTTGAAGATTATTACATGCTGTTGGTAATTATATGCACATACACCATGGTTTTACGATAACGTGAAAGACCCTCCTCCACAGGGGATGGGAATTATGGTCATATGGGATCAGCGTGCATTTGTTTTAGTTTCCTCGTAACTCCTCCTGCATCAGTTGAAGGATGGTATTCATATTTGGCACAGTGGTTGCGTAGAATGTTTAGATGACAACAAAGGTTTCAAATCCAGGATCTGGTGGTCAATGTAAAAAGATCAAATGAGACTAGCACGTTATGAATGTTTTCAATTGTATTTGGATTGACACCAATCACCTTTCAGATGGTTACCAACACCTTTAAACTTCGCGACTCAAGTATCCTATGTACAATATTTAAAAATAGATATAAAAGTCAAACAGGAAATGTATCATTCAAGGACCGCTGTCAACCAAAAGCACGCACAGAAACAAACAACAATTTTAAAGATGACTAAAAGGCAAGACACGACATAACTAATTTAAAAGGGTTGACAATAGGGCTGCCGATAGCCCATTGACTATCAATGTCCATGGTATGCAACTGAAGCCTTTAGATTTTTTGCTGCATTCATAAGATCATATCTAGAAAATATATAGAATTTTATCTAATAAAAAATACATTTTTAATGTCCATGGTTAAATATATTGTGACTGCGCTAATGGAAATATGATCTTTTTAGATGAATTAGTTTCCACGTGCTACGAATCAGTAGCGTTATTATTTACTGGTCCTTTGGGACCAACAAGCCCAATATACGTGGCTGTGACACAGAATACCGCTTAAGCCGTTGCAAGGGGCGTGAAAGGTTACTAACTCGTTTTTTTTACCCCACGAACTTCATTTGAACCTATCATATTGCAACACATTGCATCTTTTTTGGTTGACCCGTTCCAAGGTGTTGTTAGTTTAAACATATTTATTTTAAATCGATTTCGAAAGAAGTTCTCGCAGCATGTATTAATCATTTTCGATGGCTTCCTTTGTAGAATCAGTACTAAGCAGAATGGATGGATGGATGAATGGATGGATTAATGGATGGACTCGCAACTTATATTAATCACTCTCGATGGCTTCCTTTGTAGAATCAGTACTTAGTAAAATAGATGGATGGATGGAAGGACGGACGGACGGACGGATTGATATTTTAGTTACCTTATAGATTTATTTATAGATCTTACTCTATATCCTCTCTCTATATATATATATATATACATCCTGATAAGGGTGCTCCTTTGGAAGAAAGAGGGCTGGCGTTAGCAGTCGTTAGCACGGCGGATTTGTAACCGGAGGCCCCGGGTTCAATCCTCCGTGGTGCCACTGAATTTCGTCGGTGTGTTCTTGGGCAAGACACGTTCCCTTAGCCTCGACCGTCGGATGATGACGTAAACCGGGCGGTCCCGTGTATCGGTCTATCCTCTGAGCACGTTAAAGAACCATAGGAATCTCTTCGATAATAAGAGTAGGGCAGGTTCCCGGATTCCTATGTATCCTTCCCCTCTCTCTGGGCCGGCGCTAAATAACATATACTGTTTTTTTGATTAAAAGATATTTTATTGCCATATAAGTAAGCAAATGGGTCGTGCCACAAGATCTATCAACATTAGTTACGGACCTTCCCAATACAATGTGTTACAGAAATGTACATGGCTACATAGTTACATATTTACTTTTACAAAGAATTGTAAACAAACTAAAGATAAATATATATATGCTTATACAGGTTTCGTTCGTTGTTGTGAAATATAATTACAATAGAAGAGAAAAGGAGTAAGAAGAGGAAAGGAGTAAGCTGTATGAAGTTATGAAGGAAGAAGATGAGTTAGTGCACAAGTTGCCAATACAGTGAGTCAGAACAGTATTTACGTTTGAAAATGATTTGTTATCTAGAATGTGTTAGTGTTTGAAACGTTTGGTCTCACTAATGTAGGTCTGATAGGCATTAAAAATCAATTTGTTTTCCGCGTCGGATATGTGTCCCCTACCAAAAAGCAAAGTAAGTTTAACGGATGAATGCGACGAGTAGATTGAAACATGACATGTCGTTGGTTTTGAAATCTATTACACTTAAAAATGAAATGCTAGGCATCTTTTGTTTCATACCCACAATCGCAACTTGGTGATAGTCTTAGGTGATTTATATAAAGGTCGTTATTAAGATTGCTGCATGAATTGCGAATTCGTGCATGTAGAACAGCAAGTGATCAGGTAAATAGGAACTTTAGGACTAACGAATACAGATCTTAGAAGTTTTCGTTTAAAAATAGTAAGCGATCCGGAGTTTCTGATTTCGGGTGATAGATCGTTCCACATAGTAATAGCGGATAGAATAAATGATTTAGAAAATATTTCAGTTCGTCTTGTGTTTGTGATGTCGTTTGCATTTATTATTGCTTTTGCCTTCTTGTTTGTCTGTTTGCGTGTTTGTTTCTGTGTTTTGTGGTTGACTGTCCTCCTTGAATGCTACTTTCCCTGTCCGATCTTTTTATATTTCTTGCTATGGTCTCGTAGTTGTTACCATTTCTAAGGTTATATGGGTTGTTTTCTTGAACAAATGGAAGAAATAGATTGGTAACATACGATGGCATTATGCCACTATTTACTTTATAAACAATAGTAAGTTTTTGCATTTTCCGTCTATCTGATAATGATAACCATCCAATTTCAGTTAGTAAGTTATTGATGGATACTGAACGCGTTAGTCCAGTCACGATGCGAGCAGCCTCATATTGAACTTTTTCGAGTCTTTCTCTATCGTAAACAGAACAACCATAGATGCATATTCTAGGATAGGGCGCAAGATTGATAAGTAAATTTGATTTAGTGTTTTGCGTTTCAGTTTGAATTTTAGATGACGCATTAGGCCAATAATATTTGAGGCAGATGTTACAAAACTGTTAATGTGTTCGTGCCATTTACCATCTGAACTAAGAATTAAACCCAAATGCTTGTGCGTATCATCGAATGGGAGTTGAACGTCATTTCAAAATAATGTGGACGGCGATCAGTGTGATTAAGGGAGAAAAATAATAATTCAGTTTTATTAGGATTAAATTGAACAAGACACTGTTTCGACCACTGAGCTATAATATGTAGATCATGATTTAAAATACCCTCCATATCATCAATACTGGATGTGGATATTGAGAGAGAGCTATCGTCTGCAAAGAGGCGAGTAATGCTTAGCATATTTTCAGCAATATCATTTATATAGGACCCAAAACCGATCCTTGAGGTACCCCCCAGCCTTCAAAGATTTAGTCTCAGATGATGTGGTACCGACCCTTACTCGCTGAGTATAAAAGATAATTTGATAGCCAAAACAACAGCTTACCATTAATACCGTTTTGCTTTAGCTTAAATAGAAGGCCAAGATGCCATATGCGATCAAAAGCCTTGAGATATCATTAAATACTATACAAGTGTACTGTTTGGCATCGAAAGCTTGGCAAATGTGGTGATACAAATCCATAAGTTGATAAACTGTGGAGTGACCTGGTAGGAAGCCAGATTGGTATTTGAAAAAGAGATTATTCTTATGAAAAAAAAATATAAATATGTTTAAACATTATCCTTTCCATAACTTTTCCTACACAGCTAAGTAACGATATTGGTCTATAATTACTCGGGAGGTTAGCGTCGCATATTTTGAAAAATGCCATAACTACAGCTGTTTTCCAAATATCTGAAATAGTGTGCATTGCTTCTTTAAGCATCTTAATTGTGACTTATTTCGTCGTCCCCGCATGCTTTGTTTATATTCAATATTTCTATAATATCAACTATTTCTGTTTCTTCTATGATAATAGATTCTAGTTTTGCCTGCGTTTTAAGATCAACATTGGTAGAGAAGCATGCGTATCATCAACGGATGATATAGATATAAAATAGTCATTGAGACTGTTAGTCTTGTCTTGGTCTGATATAGAGTAAGTGACCTGACCATTTGATAATATAGTTTTCAATGGTGGAATGAATTCTGAATGTTTATTAGATTTGATAAAATATTTTAACAGTTTCCAGTATTGACGCTGATCATTGACATTGGCTTCCGTACTGACTTCTTCTATATTATTATAAACTTTTCTTTTGCATGTTTCTTTAGATTATTGACTTTGTTTCTAAGCTTTTTATATATAGCCCACTCTGATGTAATATTATGTTTCAAAGATTTGCGTTTTTGTTTATCACGTTGTCTTGAAACTCGGCGTATTTCCGAATCATACCAAGGTTTGTCGTTTGGACGGATAGTAAGATCTTTATAGAGAATACACATTTTGATTAGTAATATAAAATTTAGCAGTGAAATTTCGACAAGCATCATTTACGGAACCGTTATAAAGAAATTACCAATCTGTTTCGCGAATAAGTGTATTCAATCAATCAACCCATCAATCTCAATCAATCACAATCAATCATTCAATCATCCACCAATCAAAAAAACATTAAATTAATCAATCAATCAGCCAACCATTCATTCAAACAATCAATCAATAATTCAGTGAACATAACAATCAATTAATCAATATATCAATCAATCAACGTATCAATCAATCACTCAATCAATCAATCAACCAATCAATCAACCAACAAATTAATCAATCAATCAACACTCATTCAGACAATCTACCAACCGAGCAACATGTTGTATCAATCAACCCATATATCAATCACCAACCAATAAATCAGACAAATAGTTCTCAGATCACAACACACTGAGCTCATGGATTTCAATTAAATCCGCTGTCAATTAATTAGTAAACCTTAGAAACATCAATTATTATTTCGATTGTATTAAATTTAAATCAAATAATGAATCATCATAATTATCTAATTACTATCAGAATTTACAATTTCATATATTAAGTATCAATATTTTGCAAATATCGAATGATTTATAATATGAACAAACATAGTAAGCTGATTTATTAAGTAGTTTTAGGTACTATTATGTTCATGCAACAATGGAAGAGTACTTCTATGTGAGTGTACATTGACCCAGCGAAAACGAAATAGGGCGAACATAACTCTAGGAGGACCCTATTTCCTACCAAGAGTTATATATAGGCTATCAATGACTATATATATATATAGGCTATCAATGACTATATATAGTAACGCTAACAGTGTATATCAACCTATACTGTGTTGATGAGCCGTTAAACAACTGTCAATGCAATTCCTTTGGAAGAAACAAACACAACCAAGAGAATAAAGCTGCAGACTCGGTTTTATTGAAGTTAATAACAATAATGATGATGATGATGATGATGATGATAATGATGATGATGATGATGATGATGATATTGAAGTTAATTATAATGATGATGATGATAATGACGATGATGATGATGATAATGATGATGATGATGATGATGATGATGATGATGATGATGATGATGATGATGATGATGATGATGATGATGATGATGATGATGATGATAATGATGATGATGATGATGAAGTTAATAATAATGATGATGATGATGATGATGATGATGATGATGATGATGATGATGAACATAATAATAATATTGAATAGTAATAATAATAACATTAATAACAATAATAATAAATGTTTAACATTTTCATCTTTGTTATCTCTTTCTTTATCTCTATATTTATCCGCGTTTCTCTTATTTAACTTTCTCTGTGTTTTAACTTCCTCTGCATTCAACTTCTTCTTCTGACGTTTTTCCGTTGTGGAGTTGCCTTTATATTCGGGCTAATAAAAACACGCACCTATTATTGAGAAGAACCGTTTTTTCTATAGGTTGAAGCAATACGCTTACATCCAATTAGAATAGCGTTAACAAGTACGTACGTTATCTCACTTCCGTCATCCTTTTGTGTTTCTGAAATAAAGAAATGTGTCTGTTTTTCGATATATAAACGTTATCAACTTATCACAATGAAAAAGCGGTATGAATCGATAATACAACTTACAGTTTAACAAGGTAGGCATTACAATATGATATCATTGAAATATCACCGCACAAACATTGTGTATTTACTTACAGTCAGGTTAAACACGTATTCCATTTGAAATCTGCACTGAAACACACCGTGTGCATATCTCATTGTATTCTTTAGAAGGAAGGAAGAAAGGAAGGAAGGAAGGAAGGAAGGGAGGAAGGGAGGGAGGGAGGGAGAGTAAAGTAAAGGAATTTAGGAACACAAAGACAGACAGACAGGACAGACAGACAGACAGACAGACAGACAGACGTTACAACTGTAATGAAACGGCGGGTACCTACACAGCACTAACCCCTCGCCAAGAGAATTGATCCCAATTATATAATAATTATCAATGATAAGGTAAGATAAATAGTAATAAGTAGTATACAACAACACAGACCTAATAACAGACAGATTGGACACTGTGTGATTTACCGGAATTTTACATTGAACAGTGCAATCATTTCACAAAATGTTGCCCAACTTTAAACATTTGTATTTTGAAAAGTTTTATAGATACAAGTTTCAATTATCCCAAACCCCATCACAAATTTAATTCTCCTTCTTTTCTGACTCTATCATTTTAAACAAAAAAGAAGTTCAACAAAAACTTTTATTACGTCAAACCTTGATTTTTTAACAGAAAAGCCAAAAATGATGATGTTTATTTTATCTTTAAACATCTTTTTGTACAACTTCTTTTGTTGAAAACAAAGAAGAATTACTATAATCCCTATTTGATTTTTTTCAATGAATTCTCATCAAAATCAATGAATAAATAATAGAGGAGATAGAAGAAAATTTAAGATGCCACGTGATATTTTGGCTACTTCACTGGTTCAGATAGGAAGTTTCCTAAACTTCCTATCTGTTTATTAATATGTCTTTGACATCAACTACTGTACATGCATTTATCAAGTTATGGCAGATCATTAAAAGTGTCAACACTAGCCGTAACACTAGTCGATATTTCTCTTTTTAAAACTACAAACATTGGAGACCTATTTTTTTCAAAATTCTCATAAGATGATAATATTCCATTTAACAACTAAACTGAGCGTCACTGAGATGCTGGAGAGGAAGGGTTGGTGATACGTAGAACAACGGAGGTCAGATGCACGTCTGTGTCTAATTTATAATGTTGTATATGGCTAGTAATATACCAACTCTAGCCTATATACAAAGTAACAACAGTCTAAAGATACTGCCACTCAATCATACACTTCGACGAATTTCTAATTGGCCACCTAGTTTTTATCTCATTTTGAGAAAAGTATTCGGAGAAAAATTCAAACAACCAAATATAAGTTTATTACAATTTATTCCTAATATGTAAAACAAAAATCATTAAAATTTGATCACGGGAAGGGACTTAACACAGAGGGTTAACATTGACACCCTTAAAACAAAAACTGTAAAATCCTATCACTTTGTATTTAATTCCATTTTAATACTTCGTATGTCCACCTGCTGCGGCAATTAAGGCACGACACCTTGCCCTCATAGATATTATGTATCTGTGAAGATACCGTTGTTGAATGGCCGCCCACATCTGATTGACAACACGCGTGAGCTCCCTGATATGTGGTTGCAGCGGCTGGGCGCGCACCTTGCGCTTCAATAGGTCCCATACGTGCTCGATCGGATTTAAATCCGGACTTTTTGCAGGCCATTGGAGTGTTCGCACGTTGTTTGCTGCAAGCATTGCTTGTGTGCCTCTGGCCGCGTGACATGGTGCGTTATCCTGTGCCAACATCATACCGCGATTGGCACGGATATGAGGTAAAAAAACCGGCCGAATGACGTCATTTTGATACCTTATCGCGTTCAGGTTTCCTTGGATGGGTACAATTGGAGTTTTCGTGTGCATGGAAACTCCAGCCCACAGCATGATGGAACCGCCCCCGAAGTTATCACATTCTACCAAACAGTTCTCATTGTTCCGCTCACCCCGACGGCGATATACTCGAGCACGTCTGTCATTCCCGCGTAGTGTAATGCGTGTCTCATCAACAAATAAGACATTGGCCCAGTCCGCCCTTGTAAATCGCAAATGTCGCCTGGCCCACAACAATCTTGCCTGCCTGTGCCTTGCGGTAAGAACCGGAACCCGCAGGGGACGACGGCACCGTAAGCCGACGGCCCTCAAGCGATTGCGTACTGTCTGTGGGTGGATTGCGCGGTTGTGTCTGCCCATCGTATTACGGGCCGTCGTCGCTGCCGTGGTGAAACGATCCTGTAAATGGTCATTGACAATTTGAATGTCCTGTAGGGGAGTCGTCACTCTTCTCTTGGGGCGTCGTCGGAGATCTGCAACACTTCCTGTTTGTAGAAATTTTGCCCAAAGAGTTTCAATAGTAAAGTGTCGCCTATTGAAAAGCCGAGCAGCCTGAAAAAAATGATAAAATCAATTAGATTGATCGCAAAAAAACATGTTTCTGTCATTATTTTGCACTTAATGAAAAACAACATGTTGCAACTTTAAAAAGTCGAGCAAACTAAAAATATAGATAAAATCCACTTAAATTAATAGACTTAATACATGTTTATGCTAGTATTTTGCACTTAATAACAAATAATAAAACATAGTGTGAATTTAATAACTAAGCGTAACATACTTGTCTGATGGAGGTGCCGGCACGAATCATTCCGACGGCTTGAGCGCGTTCTGCCATGCTCATTCTCGCCATATTCAATGTTTTTTATAAAAGACAATCCATGGAGAATTCATTCATACCAAAAACGACAACCTACCATGCTTTGCACGAGATCCGCGAGCACAAAGGCTATTTCGTACCTACCGTTCCGCATGGATGATTTTATGTACGAATATGTATTTTCTTTCTGTAAATCGATAGATTAGTGTGTACAATATAAAAATAACCAAACATTAGATTTATTGATTAAATATATCGCATAATATCATATTTTATAGGGTGGCCAATTAGAAAATCGGCGAAGTGTATATAGAGAAATACACACAGCAAATATTACAAAAAAAAATCCTCTGGCCATAGTACATTGGAATGCTCTGCCATAAGATGTTGTTCTGATGCATGGCTTGAATAAATGCACGCATGCAGTCAGTCGCATCAACCACTTCAAACCATAGGTGTTGTAGTGTTTATATCCTGATTTTTTCTTTTTTCACAGTATTATTTTAACACACCTTTCATATTATTTACTCAACCGTTCTTACTTTTAAACATTTTATCTTGTCTACTAACAGACACAGGCGTGAAACCTGATCGAACTTACCCGGGAGTGTGTGCAGCAGTATAGAGAGATAGATAGATAAACAAACTAAAGGTAATCAATTTTAGAAAAAAGGAAATAACACAAATAATCAAGTTGTATAAACACCAGTAAGAGTTGTGTCTCTCGAATTTGTATATTGTGACAGTTATATTTCTTACAGAAGCCTGATTTCCTGTTTCCAGCGAAGTTAACATTTGATCCCGCGTATGTTCTATGGCAAGCAATTCCTCTAGTGGTATGAATGACTTTCTGCTATAGCTTGATGTGAAGAAAAGCACAGTTTTCAATCAGGTATTTCCGTTATAGGAATGTATATCAGTTTTCTCTTCATTCTTCTTTTCATTTTTTTTTAAATATAGATTTTTTTCCTGAATTGTGTACACAGTTGTTTTAGTTATTTATATGTTTACCTGAATTTTATATCAGTATTGTTATCATTTTAGTATCGTTATATTGTGAAGTGAATGAGATGTCAACTGGCAGAAAATTGGCAGAAAATTAACAGATAAAAGGTAATTTAAACCTTTTGTTTTCCCTCTGTACGATGAGAATAACACCTATCCATAATTAAACCAAGCTTAAATATTGCTACACTTACATCTCTTAAAGGTGAAATATAGCGTGTCTTTTGAGCATATATTCTGAAATATATGTATATAATATACAATCTGTTCAAATATTACACTTATTGGTTGTCCCGTTTTCTCACAGAAGCCAATTTTATCTCATAGCGCACACGCTTCGAGTTTCGCCCTTTTTGAAGACAGGTAAGTGTCACGTGATCCTGTGACGTCATTGGTACCAAACGATTAGCGGTGTCGCATTGAGTTGTATAGTATTGTCTATGTAGGATTACGTTTTAAGGTACGTGTTAAAAATGCCGTGTGCTGTAGCTGGGTGTCAAAGTGTGCATAAAAAAGGACAATCTAATAACATCAGTTTCTTTCGCTTTCCTAATCAGGTTAATGATAGATTAAGATTTGAAGTGTGGGTGGACCGCTGTCGACGAAATTCGCCCGTCCGTCCAAAAAATGGGTACCTTCGAAAGACGCGCGAGTTTGTAGTAAACACTTTGAGTTGGATTCGTTGGAAGTCCATCCTTTGGTTTTCATTTTTATTGACTTTGGAGGACAAACGGAGATGCAGATTAAAAACAACAGCGATACCAACAATATTTTCTTACAAAAATGAGAAGTGCCTAACCCCGCCGTCTCAGAGCAAGTTTTATTCGCCGATTCGACCGGCGTTGAGGAAGAAATTATTAAATGAGGTAGGATAGAAGTTTTTGTTCAGTTATCTTAGCATTCCTCGGGTATGTGTATGATAAATTGTAGTAAGGTATATAGTCTTAGATCTGTACATCGTGATTGTTTAGCTGTTGAATTAGATGCATGCGTCTTACGTGAACGGCGCTAATATAATGTAGCCGTCTTTTTCAAAAGAATGCTAAAAAGGTTTAGCATATAAATGTAAATGAATTCGGTGAAATAAACACTGTGTCGTTGTTTGAATATATATTTTGTAGTATTTTTTTTTTTTTTTTTTTTTAAATTATACACCTTCTTCTTATAGTGTTATAGATTTATATAGAGTTATATATCGGTCTCTGGATTTGAAAATAATGACAAAATGTTTCATGGATGTCTATTAAAAGGCAGAAAAACAACAACAATAACGGCTTTTACGTCATGCAGTAAGTAAACTAAGTGTTTTACAAGCATATATATATACTTTATATTCTAAATCAAAAATTTGATCTGTTAGGTCTGTTTATTCGATCTCTGCATGTACATAATACATAATGTCGTGCTCATAATACATTTGACTATATTATTTAGATCAAAGTATTTTTCGCTCTTCGTGCGCGATGAACTAGTTTCTCACGCATCATATATCCGTCTTGTGCAATACACGGCTCGCCGCGGCGGTATTGCACCGCTCACGGCATTGCAATATTGCACCGCTCACGGCATTGCAATAAACAGGAAATGTAGGCATATCATAAAACTACGTTTCCCTAAATGGTGCGTGCTTTTGTCATATACCGACACATGTACCCTGATTAGGCTGTACTTCAGTAGGGCACCGCAATAGTTGATTAGTCGGTGTGTGGTATATTGTTAGTTGGGGGCACGTGGAGAAAGCGTGTCATACTGCAAATCCGAATCTCATACACCACTATAGAGTGTTTGGAGGCGGCGGGGACTTATAGTATATAGAATACTACAGAAATTATATGCTGTTTCATTTATTTATTTATCAATTATACTAACTAGACTCTAAATATATTTTTTCAATGTCTACTTTTCGGCAAAAATAAAGTCCTTAATCTGACGCTCGTATTAATGTACAAGTATTAGACCATGTTCATTCATTCGGAATATACTGCATTTCGCGCTTAGTGTAAATGTACCGAGATATTGCAGCGTTGCTGGTGACTTACAGTCAGAATTTCGATGAAAACAATGCCAACACGACCAAGCTCTTCATTTTCACCTGCACCGCGTTCAACTTCCTCATCGGCTGATGAATCCGAGGTATTTTCATCCTCAGACACGAATTATGGCTCAAAATCGTAAGGTTGCACATTGTGCAACCGTCTTATCATGGGCATTTCATCTGACTCAGCATCATAGTCGCTTAATTCCGAAATTTTCACACACACTATACTGTTTTTGCGTGCTTTCCCTATGTACAAATGGTTTCGTTTTGTTCCCAATGACGTCACTTCCAGTTTTAGGAGGAAGAGTTTTCCCCCTTCGATTTTTTTTCAATTTTTTAGCGAAGCCTGTTCGTCTTTTCGGTTTTTATCTTTTAGAACATATTTTCACTAAACATACATCAATATCATAGTAAACATCGTATTTATAATGATATTTAATAATTAAAAACATATCAACAACGGATTTGTTGATTTAGGACAAATTTCATCTTTAAGATAATCATGATTGTCATTTTTTCTTTATCTTCTAGCTTCACCAAAGATTCCATATAACAAATCATTTACGTTATCTATGACTTTAAAAGGAGACACAACCATGGTCTCAGCAATTGTTGACTCATACCCCTTTTTGCTAAATTGATTTTAATGCAATACTGTATCTCCTGGTTTATCACATGGTTTATCACCTGGTATATACACATTAAAGTAATGTTTAACATTGTAATTTGTTTTCATACTCGATGCAGCTGCTCAGACAAATATCTAACACAATCACATATGCTGGAATACATTTTTCACCTTTACATTTTTCAGGTGATTCAACAGTCAAATTAACTGTCATCTTTACTTCTCTACCCATTGAAATCGTACAAGGAGACACTCCTTTATACTCGTGAACGATTGACCTCTAGGCAAGAATTACGAACGGTACATATATGAACCACTCTTTTTGATTTTCATCAAAAAATGATGATATCATGTGAACAATTGTTCGGTAAGCTCTTTCGATTATACAATTACTTTGGGGTCGGTAAACTGCAGTTCTTGTTCTATCTATGCCAAGCTTTTTACTTAGCTCTTGAAATAAATTAGACTTTATGCAATTATTTCCCCAACCACCATTTCGTCTTTGGAGGTGATCGCATGCAATCGATGGTAAGTCTCTACATCGGCGCACCTACAGTATATATCTATAAAGGAGGCTTGAACGCGTATTTTTACTATTACATACATTACAATTTCTACACCACTCTACATTGTCTTTTCTCAAAGGAAACCAGACACTATGAATATGAATCTTTTCCGATTGACACCTTAAATGTCCTGCACTAACACTATTGTGTAATTGTTCCAGAATCACCTTTGTTTATATGATGTAGGAATAACAGTCTACAATTAATAGGAACTACCATCTTCACTCTCCCATTTCCTATATAAAATATTATTCTTTAAAACCAAAGAATCCAACCTAGCCCAGTAATATTTAACTTCTGTATCATGTTTGGAGAGAGAGAGAGAGAAAGAGAGAGAGAGATAGATAGATAGATAGATAGATAGATAGATAGATAGATAGATAGATAGATAGATAGATAATCAATTATTAGAAAAAGGGAAATAACACAAATAATCAAGTTGTATAAACACTAGTAAGAGTTGTGTCTCTCGAATTTGTATATTGTGACAGTTATATTTCTTACAGAAGCCTGGTTTCCTGTTTCCAGCGAAGTTAACATTTGTTCCGCGCATGTTCTATGGCAAGCAATTCCTCTAGTGGTATGAATGACTTTTTGCTGTAGCTTGATGTCAAGGAAAGAACATCATAACAGTTTTCAATCAGGTATTTCCGTTATAGTAATGTATATCAGTTTTCTCTTCATTCTTCTTTCATTATTTTTTAAATATAGATTTTTTTCATGAATTGTATTCAATTGTTTCACTTATTTATCTGTTTACCTGCATTTTATATCAGTATTGTTATCATTTATGTATCGTTATAGTGTGAAGTAAAATGAGATGTCAACTGGCAGAAAATTGACAGAAAATTGACAGATAACAGGTAATTTAAAACTTTTGTTTTCCCTTTGTACGATGAGAATAACACCTATCCATAATTAAACCATGCTTAAATATTGCTACACTTATATATTTTTAGATTATCATGATTGTCATTTTTTCTTTATCTTCTAGCTTCACCAAAGAGTCCATATAACACATCATTTACGTTATCTATGACTTTAAAAGGAGACCCAACCATGGTCTCAGCAAATGTTGACTCATACCCCTTTTTGCTAAATTGATTGTAATGCAATACTGTATCTCCTGGTTTATCACATGGTTTATCACCTGGTATATACACATTAAAGTAATGTTTAACAATGTAATTTGTTTTCATACTCGATCCAGCTTCTCAGACAAATCTATAACACAATCACGTTTGCTGGAATACATGTTTCACCTTTACCTTTTTCAGGTGATCCAATAATCAAAGTAACTGGCATCTTTACTTCTCTACCCAGTGAAATCATACAAGGAGACACTCCTGTAGACTCGTGAACGGTTGTCTTCTAGACAAGAATTACCAGCGGTATATATTTGCACCACTCTTTTTGATTTTCATCAACAAATGATGATATCATGTGAATAATTGTTCGGTTAGCTCTTTCGATTATACAATTACTTTGGGGTCGGTATACTGAAGTTCTTGTTCTATCTATGCCAAGCTTTTTACATAGCTCTTGAAATAAATTAGACTTTCTGCAGTTTTTTAGCTCTACTGGCCAAGGGCCAGCAGAGCTTATGGGATGGTGTGTTGTCCGTCTTCCGTCGTCCGTCGTCCGTCCGTCCGTCCGTCCGTCGTCCGTCCGTCGTCCGTTAACTTTTCTTCAAATGACTTCTCCTCAGAAAGCGCTTGGCTAATTTTAATCAAACTTCACGTGGATGATCCTTAGATGAATGCTTTTTAAATTTGTTAAAATTAGGTCAGCACAACATCCAAGATGGCTGCCATTACCATATATAATCGAAACCTTAAAAAATCTTCTTCTCCAGAATCGCTGGACAGATTTCAACAGTTTTTCTTTTAAAATGATCGCCAAAGCCTAGACTATCAAGTTTGTTCAAATAATGTCCCCGGGGTCAAAAATGGCTATGCCCCGGGGGTCCAAAGTTTGTATATTGAGGTTTTGCATGTTTTACATATAGGAAAAAACTTTAAAAAATCTTCTTATCTGAAACTACAATTCACAGAGCTCTGATGTATTACATGTAACATCAGCTGATGGTCCTCTACTAAGTTTGTTCAAATAGTGACCCTGGGGTCAAATTTCTCCCCGCCCCGGGGGTCACAGTTTTACATAGACTTACATAGGATTTTTTTTTAAAAAATCTTCTTCTCGGAAACTACAACAGCCAGAGGTTTGATATTTTGCATTTACTATAAGCTTATGGTCCTTTACCAAGTTTGTTCAAATGGTGACCCTCGGGTCACATTTGGCCCCGCCCCAAGGGTCACATGTTTTACATAGACATGTATAGGGGAAAACTTAAAAAATCTTCTTCTCTGAAACTGCAAGAGCCAGAGGTTTAATATTTTGCATTTGCTAAAGCTTGTGATCCTCTACCAATTTTGTTCAAATGGTGACCCAGGGGTCACATTTGGCCCCGCCCCGGGGGTCACAATTTTACATTAAGGCTTGTATAGGGAAAAACTGAAAAAAATCTTCTTCTCTGGAACCACATGGCACAGAGTTGTCATGTATTACATGTAGCATCACGTTGTGGTCCTCTACTAAGTTTGTTCAAATGGTGACCCCGTGGTCTAATTTGTGCCCGCCCACGGGGTCACAGTTTTACATAGACTTATATAGTTTTTTTTTTTTAAATCTTCTTCTCGGAAACAGCAAGAGCCAGAGGTTTGATATTTTGCATTTAGTATAAGCTTATAGTCCTTTACCAAGTTTGTTCAAATGGTGACCCTCGGGTCATATTTGGCCCCGCTCCAAGGGTCACAGTTTTACATAGACTTATATATATATATATAGGGGAAAACAAATCTTCTCTGAAACTGCAAGAGCCAGAGGTTTAATATTTTGCATTTACTATAAGATTATAGTCCTCTACAAAGTCTGTTCAAATGGTGACCCTGGGGTCACATTTGGCCCCGCCCCAAGGGTCACATGTTTTACATAGACATGTATAGGGAAAAACTTAAAAAATCTTCTTCTCTGAAACTGCAAGAGCCAGAGGTTTAATATTTTGCATTTGCTATAAGCTTCTGGTCCTGTACCAAGTTTGTTCAAATGGTGACCCTCGGGTCACATTTGGCCCCGCCCCAAGGGTCACATGTTTTACAAAGACATGTATAGGGAAAAATTTAAAAAATCTTCTTCTCTGAAACTGCAAGAGCCAGAGGTTTAATATATTGCATTTGCTATAAGCTTGTGGTCCTCTACCAAGTTTGTTCAAATGGTGACCCAGGGGTCACAATTGGCCCCACCCCGGGGGTCACAGTTTTACATAGGCTTGTATAGGGAAAAACTGGAAAAAAAATCTTCTCTGGAACCACATGGCACAGAGCTCTCATGTATTACATGTAGCATCAGCTTATGGTCCTCTACTAAATTTGTTCAAATGGTGACCCAGGGGTCAAATTTTTCCCCGCCCCGAGGGTCAGTTTTACATAGACTTTTATAGGATTTTGTTTTTTAAAAATCTTCTTCTTGGAAACTACAAGAGCCAAAGGTTTGATATTTTACATTTATTATAAGCTTATGGTCCTTTACCAAGTTTGTTCAAATGGTGACCCTGGGTCACATTTGGCCCCGCCCCAAGGGTCACATGTTTTACATAGACATGTATAGGGAAAAACTTAAAAAATCGTTTTCTCTGAAACTGCAAGAGCCAGAGGTTTAATATTTTGCTGTTCCTGTAAGCGTATGGTCTTTTACCAATTTTGTTCAAATGGTGACCCTGGGGTCACATCTGGCCCCGCCCCGGGGGTCACAGTTTTACATAAATGCTTGTATTGGAAAAAACTGAAAAAAATCTTCTTCTCTGGAATTGCAAGAGCCAGAGGTTTAATATTTTGCATTTGCTATAAGCTTATGGTCCTTTACCAAGTTTGTTCAAATGGTGACCCTCGGGTCACATTTGACCCCGCCCCAAGGGTCACATATTTTACATAGACATGTATAGGGAAAAACTTAAAAAATCTTCTTCTCTGAAACTGCAAGGGGCAGAGGTTTAATATTTTGCATTTGCTATAAGCTTATGGTCTTCTACCAAGTTTGTTCAAATGGTGACCCATTGGTCACATTTGGCCCCACCCTGGGGGTCACAGTTTAACTAAGGCTTGTTTAAAAAAAAAAAAAAATGTTTTTGATTTAATTTTTTTTTTTTTTTTTCAATTTCAAGTTTTTTTTGGCTCTTGCAGTTTCAGAGAAGAAGATTTTTTGACTCATGGGATGGTGTGTTGTCCGTCTTCCGTCGTCCGTCCGTCCATCCGTTAACTTTTCCTCGTTAAATATCTCCTCAGAAACCACTGGTCACCTGGGTGCGAACCGTCAAAGGTACGATACGTGCATAACTCGGCTTTTATCCCCAACCCATTTTTAAAACAGGACGCCATATTGTAAGTATGCGGATATAAATAAACATTTGCCAGAGAAAAGTGCATTTACGTACATTTCACGATGGTTTTCGTTGGTTGGAACGTGCGTGAATATAATTAAACGTTCCTTTTATTAAATTATATTATTCGTTCTGATTAATTCTTGCGTGTAAGTTATAATAGCCGTTACAAACATCTGATCTTCGCGAAAATTCCGGAATTTCGCTAACGCCACAATTTTACATTCATTACTGCGTCTTCCCACCATATTAACGCTACAGTATGCATTGAAAATTGTAATTATTATATATTATTAAATGTTCATGAATGAAGTTGTCTTTGTTTGATTTTGGTCTGAATTTATGATAAAAAAAAAAATTTCCCCACCCACTTTGCTCCAAAGCCTGACCTTCGTGGCTATTAGAAGTGTTTTTAACAGGTTTTGATTTTCTACGATTTTTCACTGCTGTTACGCCATGATGCCATTGTTCTTCATCCATTGCAAATGTGTTCGAGGTAACTTCGAACAAATAATCTTTACATTCACATGGGCTTCTCATATAATGGAAAGTATAACATCCGTCACTTTTTGGACAAATATTTTATTCTGTATTGGAATAAAGATTTTAATTTCTGAGTGTTTACTTCTAATATACGGCAAGGACATAGCAGAGATAACTTCAAGATAGATGCTTTCTGGAAATGTAGGCATTATCCCGCTTTAGCACCACTGGTGCTATTAGTTTTTCGGATTTTTACTCACGTATAATTCGTTGTAAACTTAAAAAGTCAGTGTCACTCAGACGCTTGCTTTCTAAAAACAGATATAAGCAGGAGGCACACAACGGGATAATTTGTTATGAATGCAGACTGTCTTTACATACTGTTATTTTGGCTAGAACTAATAACACCAGGGTGCTATAACAGGAGTATATATAAGGCGACGATATTTTGTTTTCGCTCTTACAGACAGTGTGTTGTTTATTTGCTACTGGGGGAAGATACCCCGGGAAGAGGGTTTTCTTCGGGGGCTTCCATGCTACAAATAAAATGGGGCTCGGATATGTTTTGGGGGTTAGTGTCTTAAAATGGCAATTCACGGCAAAGTAACGATGTTTGGAATGTTATATTATAGGCCAGAACTAATAACACCCGGGTGCTGTAATAGCAGACATAAGCTATAATCCCGTTCATGTACTGCAATCAATAAAGCCATATTGCCGCGGGCCATTACCGTCTGTGTAAGTGTCATGTAACCAAGTGTTCGTAATTGCCGTAGTGTAAGTGAAAAAAGAGCAGTGAAGATCATGATCTTATGTATTTTGGCATTTTTAAACTTACAGGAAATGTAGCGCTGGAATAGAACTAGTGTATGTTGTATGCAGTGTAATCCGTGTATTCCTCCTTTGCATTACTTCCTGGCAAAGTATCACGGAACGAATACAGTCATATGTGGTATTAACCGATGTCATCCTTCAGCAATAGCCGCTGCATTATATGTAAAACAGTCATTTATAAAATATCATTCATTCCGTAAATGCGCCTGTCAAACTTTTACGGAATGAATGATATTAAGAGATATCATCCTGCAGCAATAACCGCTACACTACTTGTAAAACCGTCATTTATACAATATCATTCATTCCGTAAATGCTCCTCTCAAACTTTCACGGAATGAATGACATCAACAGATATCATCCTGCAGCAATAGCCGGTACACTACATGTAAAACCGTCATTTACACAATATCATTCATTCCGTAAATGCTCCTCTCAAACTTTCACGGAATGAATGAATATTGTGTTATGTAGTATTAACACTTGGTGTTGTGCTGTTACTCTGAGTATACGTCACTAAATGCGGCGCTTACACAGTACCGTTGTATATTGTATGAATTATAAATGAACACTAACTTCTCATTGCGCAGGACAGTGCCGCAGGGCATTCACTTTAATATACAAATGCATCATGAAATGGAGTTGTTATCCCACAGGAAGGGTAACCGTATAACACCCGTGCTCACAACACATTCGTTTTGTGACCACGTATATTGAAAGTGGCATCTGCTTTTACAATTGAAAACAACAAGCTTTCCTAATGAGTCAACGTACTCTGCAATAACCACACAATTCTGAAGTCACCAATGTCACCATCACAATTACAGGAATACGACAACATGTTCACATGACTTATTTCCGTCAAATATATTTCGTACTTTCATGCTTTAAGGCAAAAGTACACATTAATTCGGCATTAACACATAAATACATTATAAAACAGATATTGGTGAAAACTTTCAATTCACCCGATAACAAACTCTGCTATACACACATTCACATACCACATTCACACAAAATCATCATCGTCCGACCAAATAGTAGCAAATAAATGACACACTGTCTGTAAGAACGAAAACTAAAAATCGTCGCCTTATATATACTCCTGTTATAGCACCATGGTGTTATTAGTTATGGCCTATAATATAACATTCAAAAGAGCGTTAGTTTGCCGTGAATTGCCATTTTAAGACACTTACCCCCAAAACATATCCAAGCCCCATTTTATTTGTAGCATCGAAACCCCCGAAGAAAACCCTCTTCCCGGGGTATCTTCCCCTAGTAGCAAATAAATGACACACTGTCTGTAAGAACGAAAACTAAACATCGTCGCCTTATATATACTCCTGTTATAGCACCATGGTGTTATTAGTTCTGGCCTATTATATAACATTCAAAAGAGCATTAGTTTGCCGTGAATTGCCATTTTAAGACACTTACCCCCAAACATATCCAAGCCCCATTTGATTTGTAGCATCGAAGCCCCCGAAGAAAACCCTCTTCCCGGGGTATCTTCCCCTATTAGCAAATAAATAACACACTGTCTGTGTCACAGGATGACCTTAGTGGTTGGGCTAACTCAGGAAAGAATCAATGACGGTGAATGCATTTACATAAGTTTAATGCAACTTTTAAAATATGTTTAATATATATACAATTATCTAAAAAAACAAGCGAATACACAAATGAACTATGAAAAGAATGTTCTCCTGAACGTTTAAGACGTTCTTAGTATTGTTATAAATACTGAATGTCTAAGACACTAAAGTGTTGTTAAAGCTATAACAATGTTGATCTAGCGCGATAACTGTGATGCGCGAGAGCTCATGAAGATGATGATGCGCGAATTCAATGGATGATTGTCATCAAATGCCTTCTGTAAGGGTTGATGACGCGATGCAATGATAGTTAATCTCCACTGAGATTGTGAATGATATTCCTCCAGTGAGGACTGGTAACGGGCCCACCTTGTGTCCCGGGGGTTGTCGTTAGTAAAACCTGGCTGCGCAGGTACGGGGACCGTCTCCACCGCTTGTAACGTTAGTCGTGGAAGCTTAGCTCCACTCCTGGATATCCAAACCTAGATGGCTTACTCCAACCCTGGATGGCTTATATCCTGGATGGCTTATTTCCAACCCTGGATGGCTTATATCCTGGATGGCTTAGGCTGTAATTATACATACGTTTTAGCTGTCGGTTTACAAACATAACAATCTTGCATAATTATCATTACCCAAACAAATCATTATTCAATCAATATATGTAAGCTGTACTAATGATGAGTAGCAATGTATACATATTCTACAACGCCATGTATACGCTATGTACGTCGCTGTTAATCAATGCCCCTAATACATGTAATATAAACATGATCAAATAACTCATATATTACACTCACTGAGTTATGCATGCACGCATTTATTCTTGTCACTCATCTCATTGTTAACTAATGTTGACAATCGTGTATTACAATCACCGAGTTATACGCCAACGTTAACTAATGCACCTAATATCCACTGTTATCAAATTAATATTGTTTTACAATTAATGATCAATTACAATAATTACATCTAATAAAGTAACTTCAAAATCATATGCTAGTCTAAAGTTATGTTTGAGAAACATCAATGCTAACCGGATGTCGTAACCGCCAAACAAGATGGCGCCGCCCACTGAATACAAATATACGATAAAAGTTTGATAAAACTACTAACCACATGTTGCCTGTGAAATTTGCCGTCCAATCTCTGTTCCAACAAAGTACTATCGATTATCCCGGCGATAGCTAGAAGACAATGGGTTTTATAGCAAACATTACGCCCAAATCATTATTTCCCCCGTTCAGTCCGTGACAAACGTGGCTAAATCTACAGTATTGAATCTACACGACAGGCCCCTTATACAATTTTGCCGTTTAAGGAAAATATACCTATACGTTTACATGCATTAGCACAAAACTAAACTTATGACACGGCCTCTCTGGCGGCCACTTAAAATGTGCACGCTTTTACGTGTTACATGAATAGATCATGAATATTGTGAAATTGTTTCAACTCGAACAATAGATTTTGGGTGTAACCGATACAAGAGCTATATACGACCAGTACGCTCTACCCGTGACATTTTGTGACAACATCTCCCCACTTAAAGAAAGTGCTACACTTTTAAAATTCAACAAAATGATAATATTTACACGTTAAGAAACTATTAATTCTTCTGAGCAAACGAGCGACAAAACGTACAAGCTGATCGCTCAATCGCTTGAGTATGTTATCTATTACCACTGCAGTTATAACCTAACTATAATATGTAATTACAATTTCAACACTATTCTACAATTGTACACTACCCTGTCGTAACATATACTACTATTGTACAATACACTGCAATACACTATTGTATTAAACCGGTCATTATGTGCGGCGACTTAAATAGTCTGCCCCAATATTGTCCTTTCCACGGATTGCTTTAATTTTCATCCGGTAAGGCTGCAGAGTCAGTGCCCACCTCATTAACCTACTGTTAGCTACCTTAGCTTTATTCATATAAGCTAACGGTTGGTGGTCAGTCTCCAAGACAAATTCCTTACCAAAAACATATCGGTGGAATTTACTGACACCCCACACTACTGCAAGACACTCCCTTTCGATAACAGAGTAGTTACATTCCCGGGGTAATAGTTTCCGACTTGCGTAAGATACGGGGAGACTACACCCATCTTGCTCTTGCAGTAGGACTGCACCCACCCCGATATCGGAGGCATCCGTTCTGAGGATAAACTCCTGGTCAAGTTCAGGTAATTTTAGTATTGGGGTTTTGACCAGACTCCCCTTTAAAGAGACGAAAGCTCGCTCCTGGCTTTCCCCCCAAGTTATCCTATTGGGTTGACCTTTCTTTGTCAAGTCTGACAAAGGTGCAGCTATAGCCGAAAAGTTTGGAATAAACTTCCTGTAAAAACCCGCCAACCCTAAAAATGACCTAACTTGTTTCTTTGTCTCGGGTCTTGGTGCTTCCTGAATTGCCTTAACCTTGTCGGGGTTGGGTTTCAATTTCTGGTCCCTCCCGACAACATGACCCAGACACTCTATATCTGCGTAACCTATGTGACACTTGCTAGGTTTTGCAGTCAGTTTAAACCGGCGTAGCCGTTCCAACAGATTACGTAGAGCCTTAATATGGTCTTCAAATGTTGTTGTAAACACCAGGATGTCATCTACAAAACTGTCTGTGTTGGACAAATCCTTCAGGACTTTCCTCATTAACCTACAGAATGTTGCTGGGGCGTTTACGAGACCAAAGGGCATGACCTTGAACTTAAAAAGTCCTTGCGAAGTTTCGAAGGAGGTCATCTCTTTAGCTCGGTCTGAAAGTGGGACTTGCCAATAACCTTTACTGAGGTCTAACTTGGAGAAATACGAATATCCCGCAAGTTTAGAGAATACCTCCTCAATATTAGGCATTGGCTCTGCATCAAAGATGGTACGTTTATTGAGCTGCCTAAAATCGATGCAGAATCGAATCGACCCATCTTTCTTCTTAATAAGTACGACTGGGGATGAAAATGGGGCGTTTGAAGGTTCGATGACACCCAATTTCAACATGTCTTTCACCTCCTCATCAACAATTGATCGGGAGTGAAATGGAATGGGATACCCCTTAATTCTTATTGGTTCCCCTGATGTGAGTACAATATCATGTTGCACTCCATCTGTCTGCCCCGGGTTTTCGGACAAGACATCACTGAACTCCGAGAGTAAACTACCCATCTCTCGTTTCTGCTCTACACTAAGCATGCCCGATATGTCTACATCGGCTGCTCTCTCCCTACCTACACTAGTGGGAAAATACATGGGACTAGTGTCCTCACTACTGTCTTCCTCACTATCCTCAATAACTGCAACATTAACTACGGTTAACACCCCTTGTTGCACATTATCGGTTCTACTTATATACTCTTTCAGCATATTCGCATGAAAGGTCTTTAACTTTCCGTTTATCTCGATACGGTAATCCATAGTGTTCACTATCCCTCTAACGTAAAACGGACCTTTCCATTGTAATAACAACTTGTTATTGTCGGTCGGGAGTAACAGTAACACCTGGTCATCTATCTTAAACTTCCTAGCTCTAGCTTTCTGGTCATAGTAGCGTTTATACTTGGTACTTGCCTTAACTAACTGACTTTGAGCTATCTTACAAGTCTCCTCTAGTTTCTCCTTCAGATCTAAAACATACTGATATGTAGTCTTAACCTCATCACTATCTACTTCACCTGCCCACATCTCTCTAAGAATCCTCATGGGACCTCTAACTGACCTACCGTACAATAACTCAAACGGAGAGAATCCTAAACTCTCTTGTGGTACCTCTCTAAATGCAAACAATAAAGCATTGAGATACTTGTCCCAATCTTTGGGTCTCTCGGTACACATACGCCGTAACATTTGCTTTAACGTCCCGTTAAATCGTTCGACTAACCCGTTACACATAGGGTGATATGGTGTTGTCATGATTTGACGCAAAGACAATAACCTGCTTACTTCAGCCATAAGTTCTGACGTAAACTGTGACCCACAATCAGTCAGCATTTCCTCTGGTACACCTAGCCTACTGAACATATCAACTAATGCCTCAGCTACTCTCTCAGTTTCAATTGAGGGCAATGCTACTGCCTCCGGATACCTAGTTGCATAGTCTACCATGGTTAAAATGTACCTATTTTTCCTATCCGACACTGGAAAAATTGGTCCAACTATGTCTACGGCTACCCGCTTAAATGGTGTATCTATCAGTGGCATCTGACCTAAATGTACTTTGGTCACTCGACCTTTTGGTACTGTCCTTTGGCATACATCGCAGGACCTACAATACCTAGTTACATCTCCACTAACGCCTGGCCAATAAAATTCTGCCAATACTCTATCTGACGTTTTCTTTACGCCTAAATGACCTCCCATAATCGACTCATGAGCTACCTTAAGCACTGTCGTTCTATACTGGGTAGGTACCACTAATTGGTGAAACTGTCTACTACCACTATCTTCAAATTCTCTGTACAATAACCTATTCTTATGTACAAACTTACAACTACCGGACCCTTTACACTTCTTCACTACACCGTCCTTGGCCTTCACTTTACAAGGACCTAATGACTCGTCTTGAGTTTGTGCTTCTATAAACTCCGCTTTAGATATGTCACCTACGGCTGCAGGAACCTTTAATTTTCTATAAGCCTGAGCTTGCTTCTGAACCTGCGCTCTAGTCTCTACGGCATTACTTATGCTACTTCTAAAATCGGACATTACCGGAAGTGCTGAACCATCTATGTTCCCTATCGTTAAATCATACATCGGGTCATCCATACATAGTGCCTCTGTAGTCCCTTTAAAGAAAGGTGTATCTACATCTATTCTCGCTATTGGCACGTGCTCTACCGACTTATTTAACAACATACACGGTGACTGTTTACCTACCAACTGGTCATCCGTAACTAAACTACGCCTAACTACCACACCTGTACAACCTGTATCCCTCATTACAATTACGTCCGTGCCGTTCACTCTACCATCTGCCGTTGGAAGATTTGCATACGGAAAGAGACATGTTCCGATCTTCGCCATTACACCATCCGATTTAACACAACAGCTACTACTCTCGGTTTTAATAACCGGACTATTACTACCTCTGCCTCTACCTCTACCTCGGTTTTGACCACCTCTACCTCTACCGAAATTCCATGGGTTGTTAAAACCTTGGTTCTGATTCCCTACATTGTTGTCCACTCTACTATTTTCACTGAAATTGTCTACGACAGCGGACACTTTCACCGCTTTCCTACACTCATGTGAAGCATGATTCCCATTACAGTGACGACAACGAATAAAAGGTCTACCTATGTTACCACTATTGCTACCTCCTCTAGCACCCATCGAACTACCACCACCTCTATAGTTTCCACTCTGGCCTTTCTGTTTATGATCGTCCCCTTGCCTATCTCTAAAAGTTCTGTCTTTCGACACTACATTATGAGCTCCACCTCTAGCCTCGGCAAACTGATCTGCTTGTGTTGCCATTTCTCCTACACTAGTAAGTTTTCTTTCTTTAAGAAATAAGAACAGATCTCTACTACAAACATTGAATAGCTGGTCACGCAACAAGAAATCTATGAGGCCCTGATAAGTCTGCGCTACCTTCCCTAACTCTAACCACCTATCTAAGTAATTTCTAGATCTACTAATGAACTGAATAAATGACTCGCCTTTCTCAGGCAAGCAAGCTCTAAACCGCTTTCTAAAACCTTCTTCAGTTAACTCAAATCTCTTTAAAAGAGCATCCTTTAACTTGTCATAGTCAAGAGCATCTAAACTAGGTAATCTAGAAAATACATCTAAGGCCTTGCCTCTCAATAACGCACTTAAATGAACTGCCCACTTATCTTTGGTCCATTCCTGTAACTCAGCATAACGCTCGAACCGTAACAAGTAACTGTCCATGTTATCTTTGTCAGCATCAAAGTATGGTAACTTCGAACCTTTTAACTTCCCAGAATAACTATCTTTCCCTTCAGTTTTACTTTCCTTACTATGTGTCTTAGCTGCTTCCAACTCTAAAGCTAACTTATGATCAAACTCTTTTTGCTCCCTTTCCATTATCATCTTAGCCTTAGCTAGTCTACCATCTGTTTCGAACCTCTCATGTTCTAACTCTTGCTTCTCCCTTACTATTCTACTTTCTAATTCTAACTTCTCTTTTGCTAACCTATCTTCTAATTCTAACTTCTCTGTGGCTAGTCTACTTTCGAATGCTAACCTATCTTTCTCAGCATCTAGCTTCTCTTTAGCTAATCTACCTTCTAATTCTAGCTTATCTTTAACTAGTATACTTTCTTCATTTCTTTCCTGCTTTGCTAATTCTCTTTCCTTAAGTCTAAATTCCCTTTCCCTAGCCTGTTCGTCTTTAACAAAGTTTCTAAGCTCCTCTCCAGCATACCCTAACTCCTTACCCATTTCCGTAAGACCCTTTATGGACGTCATGTCTATGGACATTGTGGACTACACACTACAATAATTACAATACACACGTCACTAATAATTCTACTCACTTAACTACTAATGGTAAGTCACTGTGTCCTCAGTAAATACCTGGGCATCATCATCGGACAAGTTACATACACATTAGTACTAGCGCTAACTACTAACGATTATGTGTAGATAGTATCTAGCTTCCACAAAACATATGCACTACATAAAATATCTTAATTTGATATTGGACATAAACCTTAAACAATCATCGAAATGTGTATAACATGTACATGTATATTTACTTCTCCCATCAATATAAGTATACTCGAGTGTCACAACATGAGTAGAACGTCTTGTTCGCCAACCTAATTGGATACTATATGTATATCAAGGGAGGTAAAAACAAACACCCAAATTATTGAGCAAAAGTGCCTCAGACCCACTCGTGTAGACCACTGCGACCTCGCGCCAAGGAAAGAACGGACAAAACAACAGTTTGGACTCACCCTACCCTTGTCGTGTCTTGACTTGTCTTCCAAGCTGTGGCCGTGATCGTCGACAGTCGCCTTGATGGATCAGAGGGTGGTACACAATTCTAAAATAATAAGTAGAGATTTAGTATATCATAATAAAGATCACTTATTGATTCTTTCCCTCCGTAGTCGCCCAAAAATCCCACTACTCTGAAAACCAGTTGTCACAGGATGACCTTAGTGGTTGGGCTAACTCAGGAAAGAATCAATGACGGTGAATGCATTTACATAAGTTTAATGCAACTTTTAAAATATGTTTAATATATATACAATTATCTAAAAAAACAAGCGAATACACAAATGAACTATGAAAAGAATGTTCTCCTGAACGTTTAAGACGTTCTTAGTATTGTTATAAATACTGAATGTCTAAGACACTAAAGTGTTGTTAAAGCTATAACAATGTTGATCTAGCGCGATAACTGTGATGCGCGAGAGCTCATGAAGATGATGATGCGCGAATTCAATGGATGATTGTCATCAAATGCCTTCTGTAAGGGTTGATGACGCGATGCAATGATAGTTAATCTCCACTGAGATTGTGAATGATATTCCTCCAGTGAGGACTGGTAACGGGCCCACCTTGTGTCCCGGGGGTTGTCGTTAGTAAAACCTGGCTGCGCAGGTACGGGGACCGTCTCCACCGCTTGTAACGTTAGTCGTGGAAGCTTAGCTCCACTCCTGGATATCCAAACCTAGATGGCTTACTCCAACCCTGGATGGCTTATATCCTGGATGGCTTATTTCCAACCCTGGATGGCTTATATCCTGGATGGCTTAGGCTGTAATTATACATACGTTTTAGCTGTCGGTTTACAAACATAACAATCTTGCATAATTATCATTACCCAAACAAATCATTATTCAATCAATATATGTAAGCTGTACTAATGATGAGTAGCAATGTATACATATTCTACAACGCCATGTATACGCTATGTACGTCGCTGTTAATCAATGCCCCTAATACATGTAATATAAACATGATCAAATAACTCATATATTACACTCACTGAGTTATGCATGCACGCATTTATTCTTGTCACTCATCTCATTGTTAACTAATGTTGACAATCGTGTATTACAATCACCGAGTTATACGCCAACGTTAACTAATGCACCTAATATCCACTGTTATCAAATTAATATTGTTTTACAATTAATGATCAATTACAATAATTACATCTAATAAAGTAACTTCAAAATCATATGCTAGTCTAAAGTTATGTTTGAGAAACATCAATGCTAACCGGATGTCGTAACCGCCAAACAAGATGGCGCCGCCCACTGAATACAAATATACGATAAAAGTTTGATAAAACTACTAACCACATGTTGCCTGTGAAATTTGCCGTCCAATCTCTGTTCCAACAAAGTACTATCGATTATCCCGGCGATAGCTAGAAGACAATGGGTTTTATAGCAAACATTACGCCCAAATCATTATTTCCCCCGTTCAGTCCGTGACAAACGTGGCTAAATCTACAGTATTGAATCTACACGACAGGCCCCTTATACAATTTTGCCGTTTAAGGAAAATATACCTATACGTTTACATGCATTAGCACAAAACTAAACTTATGACACGGCCTCTCTGGCGGCCACTTAAAATGTGCACGCTTTTACGTGTTACATGAATAGATCATGAATATTGTGAAATTGTTTCAACTCGAACAATAGATTTTGGGTGTAACCGATACAAGAGCTATATACGACCAGTACGCTCTACCCGTGACATTTTGTGACAGTCTGTAAGAACGAAAACTAAATATCGTCGCCTTATATATACTCCTGTTATAGCACCATGGTGTTATTAGTTCTGGCCTATAATATAACATTCAAAAGAGCGTTAGTTTTCCGTGAATTGCCATTTTAAGACACTTACCCCCAAAACATATCCAAGCCCCATTTTATTTGTAGCATCGAAGCCCCCGAAGAAAACCCTCTTCCCGGGGTATCTTCCCCTAGTAGCAAATAAATAACACACTGTCTGTAAGAACGAAAACTAAACATCGTCGCCTTATATATACTCCTGTTATAGCACCATGGTGTTATTAGTTCTGGCCTATAATATAACATTCAAAAGAGCGTTAGTTTGCCGTGAATTGCCATTTTAAGACACTTACCCCGAAAACATATCCAAGCCCCATTTTATTTGTAGCATCGAAGCCCCCGAAGAAAACCCTCTTCCCGGGGTATCTTCCCCTAGTAGCAAATAAATAACACACTGTCTGTAAGAGCGAAAACTAAATATCGTCGCCTTATATATACTCCTGTTATAGCACCATGGTGTTATTAGTTCTGGCCTATAATATAACATTCAAAAGAGCGTTAGTTTGCCGTGAATTGCCATTTTAAGACACTTACCCCCAAAACATATCCAAGCCCCATTTTATTTGTAGCATCGAAGCCCCCGAAGAAAACCCTCTTCCCGGGGTATCTTCCCCTAGTAGCAAATAAATAACACACTGTCTGTAAGAACGAAAACTAAACATCGTCGCCTTATATATACTCCTGTTATAGCACCATGGTGTTATTAGTTCTGGCCTATAATATAACATTCAAAAGAGCGTTAGTTTGCCGTGAATTGCCATTTTAAGACACTTACCCCCAAAACATATCCAAGCCCCATTTTATTTGTAGCATCGAAGCCCCCCGAAGAAAACCCTCTTCCCGGGGTATCTTCCCCTAGTAGCAAATAAATAACACACTGTCTGTAAGAACGAAAACTAAACATCGTCGCCTTATATATACTCCTGTTATAGCACCATGGTGTTATTAGTTCTGGCCTATAATATAACATTCAAAAGAGCGTTAGTTTGCCGTGAATTGCCATTTTAAGACACTTACCCCCAAACATATCCAAGCCCCATTTTATTTGTAGCATCGAAGCCCCCGAAGAAAACCCTCTTCCCGGGGTATCTTCCCTAGTAGCAAATAAATAACACACTGTCTGTAAGAACGAAAACTAAACATCGTCGCCTTATATATACTCCTGTTATAGCACCATGGTGTTATTAGTTCTGGCCTATAATATAACATTCAAAAGAGCGTTAGTTTGCCGTGAATTGCCATTTTAAGACACTTACCCCCAAAACATATCCAAGCCCCATTTTATTTGTAGCATCGAAGCCCCCGAAGAAAACCCTCTTCCCGGGGTATCTTCCCCTAGTTGCAAATAAATAACACACTGTCTGTAAGAGCGAAAACTAAATATCGTCGCCTTATATATACTCCTGGTATAGCACCATGGTGTTATTAGTTCTGGCCTATAATATAACATTCAAAAGAGCGTTAGTTTGCCGTGAATTGCCATTTTAAGACACTTACCCCCAAAACATATCCAAGCCCCATTTTATTTGTAGCATCGAAGCCCCCGAAGAAAACCCTCTTCCCGGGGTATCTTCCCCTAGTAGCAAATAAATAACACACTGTCTGTAAGAGCGAAAACTAAATATCGTCGCCTTATATATACTCCTGTTATAGCACCATGGTGTTATTAGTTCTGGCCTATAATATAACATTCAAAAGAGCGTTAGTTTGCCGTGAATTGCCATTTTAAGACACTTACCCCCAAAACATATCCAAGCCCCATTTTATTTGTAGCATCGAAACCCCCGAAGAAAACCCTCTTCCCGGGGTATCTTCCCCTAGTAGCAAATAAATAACACACTGTCTGTAAGAGCGAAAACTAAACATCGTCGCCTTATAAATACTCCTGTTATAGCACCATGGTGTTATTAGTTCTGGCCTATACTATAACATTCAAAAGAGCGTTAGTTTGCCGTGAATTGCCATTTTAAGACACTTACCCCCAAAACATATCCAAGCCCCATTTTATTTGTAGCATCGAAGCCCTCGAAGAAAACCCTCTTCCCGGGGTATCTTCCCCTAGTAGCAAATAAATAACACACTGTCTCTAAGAGCGAAAACTAAATATCGTCGCCTTATATATACTCCTGTTATAGCACCATGGTGTTATTAGTTCTGGCCTATAATATAACATTCAAAAGAGCGTTAGTTTGCCGTGAATTGCCATTTTAAGACACTTACCCCCAAAACATATCCAAGCCCCATTTTATTTGTAGCATCCAAGCCCCCGAAGAAAACCCTCTTCCCGGGGTATCTTCCCCTAGTAGCAAATAAATAACACACTGTCTGTAAGAGCGAAAACTAAATATCGTCGCCTTATATATACTCGTTATAGCACCATGGTGTTATTAGTTCTGGTCTATAATATAACATTCAAAAGAGCGTTAGTTTGCCGTGAATTGCCATTTTAAGACACTTACCCCCAAAACATATCCAAGCCCCATTTTATTTGTAGCATCGAAGCCCCCGAAGAAAACCCTCTTCCCGGGGTATCTTCCCCTAGTAGCAAATAAATAACACACTGTCTGTAAGAGCGAAAACTAAATATCGTCGCCTTATATATACTCCTGTTATAGCACCATGGTGTTATTAGTTCTGGCCTATAATATAACATTCAAAAGAGCGTTAGTTTGCCGTGAAGTGCCATTTTAAGACACTTACCCCCAAAACATATCCAAGCCCCATTTTATTTGTAGCATCGAAACCCCCGAAGAAAACCCTCTTCCCGGGGTATCTTCCCCTAGAAGCAAATAAATAACACACTGTCTGTAAGAACGAAAACTAAACATCGTCGCCTTATATATACTCCTGTTATAGCACCATGGTGTTATTAGTTCTGGCCTATAATATAACATTCAAAAGAGCTTTAGTTTGCCGTGAAATGCCATTTTAAGACACTTACCCCCAAAACATATCCAAGCCCCATTTTATTTGTAGCATCGAAACCCCCGAAGAAAACCCTCTTCCCGGGGTATCTTCCCCTAGTAGCAAATAAATAACACACTGTCTGTAAGAGCGAAAACTAAACATCGTCGCCTTATATATACTCCTGTTATAGCACCATGGTGTTATTAGTTCTGGCCTATAATATAACAATCTGAAGACCGTTATTTTGCCCGTTGTGTGCCTCTTCCTAAAACTACAAGTACTTGTCTATTTTTAGAAATCAAACGTCTGAATGACACCGATTTTTTAAAGTTACATCGATAATACGTGAGTAAAAATCCGAAAAACTAATAGCACCAGGTGGTGCTAAAACGGGATAATGCCGAAATGTATTATATCTCCACATTTGTATCAAAATGTCATTGTTTTTGATCCTGCTTAAGTCACATGGTGAAAGTGCTATGTCAAAACAATCGCATGCGTAGTTGCAAGTCCTGGTGAAGAAAGGTTGTGAATTTATTTCGAAAGTACAAAGTTTTGTCTCCATAAAAATGTGATTTTTATAATAATTATCGTAAGATGAAATAGAATGATAAGGCTTAGAAAATTGTGTGACGGTCGTTACTAGTGTCAAAAAGAGTATCAGTTCAAATAAACTTCAGTGATTTTCACAGCAACTTCTCAATCTTGCACATTTAATTGATGGGTGAAAGAATGTTTATATTTCCTGAAAATGTATATATCTTGGCTTCCGGCATTTTTTCAAATACAGAAAATCATTTAATTGATACTCAGCCGTGAGTCAGTCAAATCGTTACGTCCGTCCACGACGACGGATTTATCATCATATGCGACAGTGGTGATGCCTAATGCATATTTATATATCGAAAATGAGGTTATTGTCAACCCACGAGGTCGGATCGATATTCTCGAAGAAGATGGCGGGCGTTATGGTATGTATTTGGTGTCGGTCAACATGAATTTCACTGTAACTGCCGTGACAAGAACGTAATCCATGCAGTTCGGCATCCATGTATCGTGTATACAAACTGCCAACCTTTTATAAGTTATAATGTTCAATAAATTACTAAATGAATACGAAATAACGCTCGTAATATTGTACTACGCTCTTGCATGGAGTATTCATGACACAGAAGTAACTATTTTGACTGGAAAATGAGCATGCACAAATTTCAGATGGAACTACCGAGCACATTCTGAAATGTTTGAAACAACGGACACCGAAAATATCCCAATGAAATAGCGTAGATGAATGCGTTCTAATCGTAATTATATTTTATTCAACAAAATTCCAGAAAACAAGTGATCTTAGGAAAGAAAGTTAACATAATAATGGCGTCCGTTACGTATTGACGTTGTTGTGTGTGTATGGACATAACATTTGACTGATGTAAATAGACGAGAATCAAACATAACTGCCGATCACTTTCTGAAATGTTTGAAGAAATCGACACTAAGGCGACATTTTTTTTTCCTCTTGGTTTCCCCGACCCCAATTTTCGAGAGATTGGAAAAAAATAATTTGAACATCTGTGTTTTTTTTCACCGCCGGCCGGATTTCAACGCCAGATGAAGAACTTTTTTTTTTTGAATTGGTGAAACAATTTTCTAGAATACAATAATACCACGTCAAACAACAGCATATATCTATCAAAATTTCGAACGCAAACGACGCGCGATCACTATCCGCCATTTCCTTGTAAGAGAAACATAGAGTAGTCTCCCTTGTTCACCAAGGTAACTTGATTTCAACACATCCGGGCACTCTATCCGGGCGTGAATACAGAAATTTCATCTTTGGGAATATTAAAAGAATATTCAACGATTTAAATACATGTTGTGTTCTCTTCTGTCTTTGTGTTGTATAAAATTACGGTTTTATATGAGAAACATGGTCACCATGTTTGAAATTTGTACTTGGAAACATATTTAATTTTTTTAAATTTTTTTCCCCTTCCAACCGAGTGTAAAAAAAATAAAGAAAAAATCCGTAAACCAAGAAAAAAAAATTGTGGCCTAAGCCCATCTCAATGAAATATCGAAGCGTGTGTAAGTAACTAGTGTCACAGAATTGCACACGTTTGTCATGCATGCGAGCATTAGGGAGAGGTGTAGGTGGAATTCAACATGCAAGCATTAGGGAGAGGTGTAGATGGAATTACGTGTGTTCATGATCTTCATGGTAAATGAATAAAGTCACTAGTTTCTTATCATGTGTCATTATTTTCACCCTCTTGCATTAAAACAGTCTAAGTTCAATTTACCAATCAAATATATTTACATACGGGTAAGATTAACTAAAGTGTACTGTAGCATGTATCTTAATAGTTTTCACCATAATTCAGTCCAGATTTCCTAGATATTGGCCGAAAATATATAGGGTGTTTTCAACCTTGCATGATTTAAAGCAACCAATGCAATTGGTAACTATGCCATGTGTCCTAGTTACCATTTGGTCGCCATTTCCATCATGCAATTTAGTGAATAAACTCCCTATTCATTTTATACTTCCACCAACACCTGGCTGAATTTTGTCATTATGGCTCCCCCACACAAAGTGTATTAGGGGATCTGTAGGTCTGTCTGAGGTCTGGCACAAACGATGTCCGATCAATAACTAGAGAATGGTTGGACCTAGGGTCCTCAAACTTGAAAGGATGGTTGGTCATGACAAGTAGAGGACCCTATTGATTTTGGGGTCACTAGGTTAAAGGTCAAGGTTGCGGTGACGTTGACTATCAAAACGATGTCTGATCAATAAATAGAGAATGGTTGGTCCTAGGGTCCTCAAACTTGGAAGGATGGTTGGTCATGACCAGTAGATGACCCCTATTGATTTTGGAGTCACTAGGTCAAAGGTCAAGATCGCGGTGAAAATGACTATCAAAACGATGTCCGATCAATAACTAGAGAATGGTTTGACCTAGGGTCCTCAAACTTGGAAGGATGGTTGGTCATCACCAGTAGATGACCCCTATTGATTTTGGGATCACTAGGTCAAAGGTCAAGGTCGCGGTGACATTGACTATCAAAACGATGTCCGATCAATAACTACAGAATGGTTGGACCTAGGGTCCTCAAACTTGGAAGGATGGTTGGTCATGACCAGTAGATGACCCCTATTGATTTTTTTTTTAAATATATTTTTGATTTTTTTTTTTTGATTTCTTTTTAATTTTATTTTTTTTAATTTTTGCATAAAAAGTTTTAGGGTCGGCCCCTTAAACAAATAGGGTCGGTCGGGTTACCTGAACCAGACATATATTTTTATGTGGCCTTACTGATATAGGTAGTAGATACAGTCACAGCGATATTGAATATCAAGACGATCTCAGATGAATAGAGAACGCTAGGACCTAGAGACGTCGGTTATGCCTGTTTGGGCGAGTGGGGAAGCCATACGTTTTTGTCCTATGGACAATAACAATTTGTAGTTTTATTTTCCATTCTACCTAGATACATATCACAGTACACGTTAGCGTTGAAATGAGCTTGTACTGCTTTACTTCTTCATTTCAGCATTGATGACGATGCATCTGACATTGGACCTACTGTCACCTTTATACGACATCGACTAAAATTTGCTGTTTTGCTCCGACACAAATCCTGTGAATGGCTTCCATCTGGTTGCTTCGTCTAATCCTATATCGTTTCATTTCTAAACACATTACTATGTTCAAGTCACGGAAGGTGAAGTAACGGAACATGACTCGCGACATCACTTCAGCAGTCTCCGCGAAACCTGACGGGTGAAAGGTGGGGGTGACCTCGTGTTGTGCATGTGCACACTTTACATCATGCACACACCTTCAATACATCGTATGGAAAATACAGCCAAATAATTTTACTTCCTTAATCAGTTTGTTTGCATGGTAATGAAATATTCATGTCAGAATAAGATATCGTCCAATTATTGTGGTGTTGCGTTAGCTCTTTGGGATAGTATACGTAGTTTATAGTCTGTACTGCATGCTCAGTGATGGATTGCCGTGTCGGGTCCCATGTTCAATGTCTGGACAGGAGATTCATTCCTGGGATGACCTGTCTTCTTGGATGGGCTCGTGTATCGCTAATACACAAGGCACATTAAAGAACCAGGTAAGAGGAGGGTGTTGATCTGTTCCGACTATCTTCCTCTCGGCTTAGACATATAAATCTGTTCAAAAACACATGGTTAATGCATCTCATTAATACAGACAATATATTGTATTAAATTATGAACAATTCATAGACGAAGTCAAGTGTAACAACCGTCACTTTTTTGTGTATTGTCAAACATAACTTCCGCACTCTTTAGGGTAACCAGTTTCATCAAATAAGCTGAATTTTATCCTGGTAACAATTTGATTAATAAATAATTGTTGCAGGTTTGTGGTAGTTGAGTTACTAGTATTATAAAAGTATTGATAACATGTCTAAAACAGAAAAAAGTGAATATGAAAAGCAGTAACGTCCGTCACTTTAAACGAGTAAGATTCTGAGACTAGGGGAACTATCTCTGTATTGCAGTTTCTTTTGGCTGTAAGGATGTGTGAAACTAATCCGAAATCAGATTTTACTTGTACAAATTATAGAAAGTTGGGGGTGGAAAATTGTCAACATAACTCCCATCACTTTTGTGGGCTATATTATTTAAAAGAGAGCCAAAATTGAGACCTTGGAAATTGGAGTGTGACGGGAGTCATTCTTTCCATTTAGCTGAGAAGCGCCCAAGGGTACCAAGTTTGACATTGGCCTTACCAAGGCCACCATAATGCAATTTGACATTTTGTGCCATGTGGCACCTCTTGTTTTTCTATTTTCAGTTAACTAACAATGCCTAGAAGGAAGAATTGGAGACGGTCGCAGGCGAGGAAGGAAGTTATTGAGAGGTGTGAGCGAGATGGGGAACAGTTGGAAGAGGTAAGTAAGGGCGTCACTGAACCATCAGATGGGGGACTAGCCCACCCTTACCCTTCATCTTTGACTGTACTAGATGAAGGGCCATCTGTGTCACTGAAAATGGGCGTCATTGAACTCTCAGATGGTGGCTTTGCCCAGCCCATGTATCCATCTGTGTCTGATACTGTTATTGATACTGTGACTGAAACTATGATTGATACTGAGATTGATATGCATTCTGAAAATGTGACTGAAAAGTCTGATGAAGACGATGAAGTACACACTGATCCTTCAGAGAAGTTCCTTTATACTGCTACACTCAACGAACCAGCAAAGAGATTGGCAAAATATTCTACAGCTGTGGAGGAGTATGTGCCTGAACCTGTGGTTGAATCTTTTGCAGAAAATGTGCCTTCGTCTTATCACAGACTAATTACCGAAATAGCAAAACAAATTTGGCTGTAAGCAACTATGAAACAAATCCATTTAGATATGTGTCATTGACATTTGGGTCTTACCATCAAGCTGACCAGAGATTTTCACTTCATTCTCGTGGAAGCCAATGTACAATCAACTCCTTGTGTGCTTTGATATATTCACTGTATTGTAGTTTGCAACATACAGATCTTTTAGATGATGTATTGAATGTTGGAGATCAGTTGTACAAAAGTGTTATACATAATTTGAAATTGTGTGGTAAATTTATGCACAGATTATTATGCTATGATGAAATGCCTGATAAAGTGAACATATTATCAAGAGATGTACATATTGAAAAGAAAAATGTCATATCAGGAATTGCTGTTAAAAGGTTTGGCAGTTCAACATTACCAACTTTACATCAATCCTTACAAACAGCCTTTCGAGCAGTAAATCATGCCTTGGTGATGATGGGAGCAATTTGTTCTGGAGTGTTTGTCTAAGATGAAATGTTCTGGTTCTTTGATTCACATTCGCATGGTAAGAATGGCTTCTCATATCCAAATGGCACATCAGTGCTAATGTCATTTAACTGCCTAGATGAGCTTGTCACTTATATGTATGCTTTGTATGACAGCATGCACATCGATTTGTCATGTCAGTATGAAATTTTACCATTGCAATTTAGATGCTTGAAAAGTGAAGACTGTATGACCTCTAAATTGTTGGATTTCAAAGAGGAAAATAAACAGACAGAACATAAATTAAACCAGCAGTCATGCAGTCAGAATGAAAGAAACAATTTACCATTTGGAGCTAAAGTAATGCTTTATGGCTCTTTCCATCAAGGTGATGATCGTTTTTCTGAAATTTCACGGGATAGTCAGTGTGTTGCAAATGCACTCTCTGCAATCTTGTTTTCACGTTATTCAGAAGTCAATAATTCCATAGAATTGGACACCATCCTTTCATTTGGTGATTGTCTTTATAGAAAAATTGTTCAAAATGTAATTGCTAATGACAAATTTAGAAGCCATCTTTTGTGCTTTGATGACTTGCCAGATACAGTAGAATTTCACTCTAAAGAGATAACAGTCCAGAAAGGAAACATTGTCAGTGGAAGTCTCATAGGTTGCATTAATAGTGTAAATTTACCTACGCTGCATGTTGCTATTCAGACTGTGTTAAATGAGAATTCCTCCAGTTTGGTAATTGTTGGTGCAGTATGTTCAGCTGTCTTCTATAACAACGGACTTCTCTACTTCTTTGATTCACATTCGCATGGACAAAATGCTCTGTCTGCTCCAGATGGCTCCTCTATATTAATAGCTTTTGAAATTATTGATGATTTGGTAACTTATATGTATGCCTTTTATTCTAGTCTGAATATTGATTTGTCTTCACAATTTGATGTTATACCAATTGATCTGAAAACGTCGTCATTTGCTTATGACTTGATGATGCCAACTGTATCTGCAGATCAAACAAATCTCTTAGATAATTACTTCCAAGACCAAGAAAGTAAGGCCTTAAGAAAACATGCTTCTGATATTGACGGGCATTCAAGCAAAGACAAAAGCTCTTACATGAAAACCTACATGAAAAAATGAAGGCAAGATCCTTTAATTAGAGCAAAAGAAAAGAATCGCGAGCTAAAGAGTAAACGGAAAGCCAGGCAAGATCCTACTGTAAAGTCAGCAGAAAAAATGAAGAGACAGGAACTACGTCAAGATCCTTTAATTAGAGCAAAAGAAAAGAATCAAGAGCTACAGAGTAAACGGAAAGCCAGAAAAGATCCTTTAATTAGAACAAAAGAAAAGAATCAAGAGCTACAGAGTAAACGGAAAGCCAGAAAAGATCCTATTGTAAAGTCGGCAGAAAAAGCGAAGAGACAGGAACTACGTCAAGATCCTTTAATTAGAGCAAAAGAAAAGAATCAAGAGCTAGAGAGTAAACGGAAAGCCAGAAAAGATCCTTTAATTAGAACAAAAGAAAAGAATCAAGAGCTACAGAGTAAACGGAAAGCCAGAAAAGATCCTTTAATTAGGACAAAAGAAAAGAATCAAGAGCTACAGAGTAAACGGAAAGCCAGAAAAGATCCTTTAATTAGAACAAAAGAAAAGAATCAAGAGCTACAGAGTAAAAGGAAAGCCAGAAAAGATCCTAGTGTAAAGTCAGCAGAAAAAAATAAGAGACAGAAACTACGTCAAGATCCTTTAATTAGAGCAAAAGAGAAGAATCAAGAGCTAGAGAGTAAACGGAAAGCCAGACAAGATTCTATTGTAAAGTCAGAAGAAAAAATGAAGAGACGAATATTGCGTGAAGATCCTCTAATAAGGAATCATGAAGCTGAACTTGAATTGAAATCGAAACAAAAGAAACGAAATAATGCATACTACAAAGCTATTGTATGCGAAAAAAAGCGTCTATCTAGGTCTTTGATATCTTTTAGAATACAGGAAAAGTCCAGAGAGAATCAGTCTTTACGAGAAAAGCGAAAAAAGGCAGATTTTCAAGCCAATGAAAAGAATTTGCGAGAAGCAAGAAAATATGGTTCCGAACTAAATGAATGTATTTCGAAATTTAAACAAACTATTTCCACTGGACCTGTCTATGTCTGCACCTGTTGTCACCAGACATGGTTTAAACATTCTGTAGAATCTGCAAGCACAGTTGCTAACCATCTTGATCGATCATTTGTACAGCAGCATTTCACAAAATACTTATCTGTGGATGATAAAGAGTGGATATGTAAAAGCTGTTCTAACAACTTAAAGAAAAATAAAACCCCAAGTCTTTCAGTTGCCAACAAAAACACATTTCCAATTAAGCCTAAAGAACTTGAGTTACATCAGTTAGAAGAAAGGCTTGTTGCATTAAGAATTCCATTCATGCAAATTAGAGAACTTCCTAGAGGTGGGCAGCTATCTGTGTAAGGAAATGTTGTTAATGTGCCAGTTGATATCCAGCCTGTCATTGAAAGTTTACCTCGAGCTTTTGATACACAAGTAACTGTGCCAGTGAGACTAAAAAAGAAACTTTCATACAGGAAGTGTGACTTTACTGAAAATGTACGTCCATTACAAGTTGTCAGCGCTCTTCATTGGTTGATGAACCATAGTGACTTGTACAAAAATTCTGGTATCCATATTGATGAAAACTGGTTGGAAAACACAACTGAAAATTGCTCAGAAACAGTGCAAGAGTTTTTTGGAAGAACTAATATGGACAAATTCCCTCCTATAGATGATGTTACTGAAAAAACAGAAAACGTAACGAGCAAAAACGAAAATGACTATGAATCTGATCATTTTAGTGAAATTGATGAAAATGATAAAGTAGTTGGTAGTAGTGATTCAATTATTGACTCGGCTGATCCAACGACTGACACTATTTACACATTTGCACCTGGCGAAGGACAAATACCCATAAGTTTATATCAAGATACCAATGCTGAGTATTTATCATTTCCATCAATATTTTGTGGTCAAAAGAGACCTGAAAATGAAGACAGATCTGTTCCTGTTCATTATAGTGACATATGCAAAATGGAACTTCGCCATGTTGACAGAAGGGTGGCATCAAATGTTCCAAATGTTTTCTTCAAAATGAAAAAACTGCAACTGAAACAAGTTTCAGACAAAGTGCATCTAGCTTTAAGAAGATGTAAAACAGAAGGCAAAAAACTTACGGTATCACAGGTTTTAAGCCCAGAATGTCGGGAAAACTTAGTAAATCTTGATGAAGGCTTTTATATTTTTCGAACTTTGAGGAGTTCGCCACCATACTTGGAAGCTCGGAAGAAAGATGTTTTTGCTATGATACGCCAATTAGGTTTGCCTACATGGTTTACTTCGTTGTCCTCTGCAGATACACGATGGGTTGATTTGCTGAAGATTTTAGCAAAACTTAATAGCGGTAAAACTCTTAATGATGACGATGTTGCGAAAATGACTTGGGCTGACAAAGCCAAGCTCGTTCAAACTGATCCAGTGACATGTGTTAGATACTTTGACCACCGTGTACAGGAGTTCATAGGAACTGTACTTAAAAGCAATCATGAACCTTTGGGAAAAGTCAAAGATTACTTTTACCGTGTTGAATTCCAACAGAGAGGGTCTCCACATATTCACATGCTTCTTTGGATTGAAGATGCTCCACAATATGAAACACACACAGATGAAGAAGTGGTATCATTCATTGATCAGTATGTTTCGTGTTCAAACATTGATGACCCACTTGTTGACTTTCAAGTACACAAACATTCACGATCATGCAGAAAATAGGAAAAAGCAGTTTGTAGATTTGGATTTCCAATTCCACCAATGAAAAAAACAGTTAATCTGGAACCACTTATAGCAGATGAAGCTGACACCAAAAAGTACAAAGAACTGTTTGTTTCAATCCAACAAAAGTTGAATGAGATAAAAGAATGTGATTTATCGTTTGAGCAATTCTTAAAACAACTGAACACAGATGACGAAGATTATCTTAAAGCTGTTCAAAGCTCATTAGATGGACCCAAAGTGTTTTTGAAAAGGAATGTTGCTGAGGTGAGAATAAATGCCTACATGAAACCCATTCTGAGAGCTTGGGGAGCCAATCATGATCTTCAGTTTGTTTTGGATCCGTATGGATGTGCTGTATACATAGTATCATACATCAGTAAAGCCCAAAGAGGAATGAGCATCCTTATGAATGAAGCATGTAAAGAAGCAAGGAAAGGAAATATGGATTTAAAGAAGCAAGTAAGACATATTGGTAACAAATTTTTGAATAGTGTTGAAATTAGTGCACAGGAAGCATGCTACCTTGTTTTACAACTTCCAATGACCAAAGCTACAAGAGATGTAGTATTCATAAACACTTCACCACCTGACAAACGTACATTCCTTTTGAAATCAAGGCAAGCGTTGGAAAAAATGGCTGAAAATTCAACAGAAATCGAGGCAGACAATATAATTAAAAGGTATTCAAAAAGGCCAAAGCAACTTGAACATTGGTGTCTCGCTGATTATGTATCGCAACTTGAAATCGTATATCCAGTATCTGATGACATGTTTCATGAAGAAAATGAGCATAATGATGATGAAACAAATGAGCCTGAAGAAATTCATCCAGACATGTTAGTTGAGGAAGGAATACAAATCACATTGAAAAGTGGCATCAGAATTAAATCCAGAAAAAAACCTAAAGTATTACGTTATGTTCGTTATTCACTAAAAGTGGATCCAGAAAACTATTACAGAGAAAAACTGTTATTATTTCATCCATGGCGTAATGAGAGTGAAGATGTTTTAGGTGCACATAATTCTTATGAAGATCATTACTTTGCTTTGAAGAATTTCATAGACTTTAAAGTCAAAGAATATGAGAAAAATGTTGATCAGTTAAATGAGGCAATGAAAAGGGCTGCTGATGACTTGAACTTCGATGAAATAGCACCAAGCAATGAGCAAAGAGAATCAGATGATCTGCAGACGGGTTCAGTGGCAAGTGAGCAGTTTGTTTATTTTGATCCAGATCGTCCGGAAGTACAACGTCAGTATGACTTAGGAAATGATATTGGTAGTTCAGTAGCACTGGTAAATATTACTGTTAATACAAATAGAATGTCTGATGCAAATTATAGATCTCTTGTACATTCGCTAAATAGAAAGCAACACGAGTTCTTCCAGCATGTTCTGCGAAGTGTCAAACAAAACCTGGAGCCTTTGCATGTATTTCTATCTGGTGGTGCAGGTGTTGGAAAATCAGTAGTTGTCTCGGCTTTACATGAAGCATTGTTGCGACATTTGTCTACTTCGGCAGGTGACAATCCTGATGTATGCATAGTACTTTTGTGTGCACCTACTGGAAAAGCTGCTTTTCACATAAGTGGCATGACTATCCACTCAGCATTTCGTATCCCTGCTAGTCAAGGCTACTGCATCAAACCATTAGATAGTGACACACTTAACACCTTGCGAACAATATACAGAGATCTCGCTGTTGTAATGATTGACGAAGTTTCAATGGTTGGACACAACATGCTGATGCTAATCAATCACAGGCTTCAACAAATTAAAGGTTCAACTTTATTTTTTGGCGGTGTTCACATGATTCTGATTGGCGACTTGTTTCAATTGAAGCCTGTTATGGATGGATGGATTTTTGAAAACTTAAAAAACAACTTCGGTTCTCTTGCAACAAATTTGTGGCAGGAATTATTTGCAATGCATGAACTTGACGAAATCATGAGACAAAAAGATGACAAAGAATTTGCAGAGATTTTGAATAGATTACGTGAAGGAAAGCATCAACAAAGCGATATAGAAGTTCTTAAAAAGCGTGAAATAAAAACAACAAATCCAAATAATTATCCAAAGAATGCTATTCACCTTTTCAGCACAAATGCCAGCGTGGATTCATTTAACAAGGAAGCATTCCAATTATCACCTAGTATAAAAACTGTCACAACAGCTTTGGATACTGTAATAGGAGATGATACTAACTCTGTAAAAGAGCAACTGATTTTTAGGTTGCCAAATGATGCCTCAAAAACATCTGGTTTGCAAACGAAACTAGGTATAGCTGTTGGAATGACGTATGATCTATGTGCAAATCTTGATGTTAATGATGGATTAGCCAATGGTTTAAGTTGTTGTATTAAATTCATAGAAAGCAAACAACAAAATACAAATAGACCAAGTATTGTTTGGGTAAAATTCTATGACCAAAACATAGGTTCTGAATGGCGTGCTAAATACAGACATTTATATCATATTGGTATTGATCCTTCTTGGACACCCATTTTTGATATCAAAAGAAACTTTGTTTACTTCAGAAAGACATTTCAAAGGATTCAATTCCCACTTCGCCAATCTGCAGCCAAAACCATACATAAATCACAGGGTGACACTTTAAATGAAGTTGTTATTGACATGTCTGGTACACGAATCTTTTCTCATGCACACTACGTTGCCATTAGCAGAGCAAAAACACTACAGGGTCTCAATATTTTGAATCTAAATGAAACAAAGATATCTGTGTCTGAAAAAGTCAAACAAGAATTGACTAGGTTACGAAATGAACAAGTTCTTGCTTTGTGTTATATTCCACTATATCAAATTCAAGACACTCTGGCAAAACTTGTGTTTTTGAATACTCGATCTTTGAAAAGTCATAAAGATGAGATTTTCCAGGAACCAAATGTTCAAGATGCAAACATGATTTGTCTTGTTGAAACATGGCTTACTGCTGAAGATGAAATGCATACTTTGAATGTACCAGGATATCAGCTATTCAGAGCAGACGGTTACCAAAGTGGGAACACAAGACCTCACCGGGGTATTGCATTGTATTTTAAAGAAGGTATCCCTGTTGTTCAAAACAAAACACTCATTCAACAAGATTTTGAAATTGTTCTGACAGAACTTTTGTTTGACATGATAAGAGTAATTGTTGTTACATTGTACAGGTCTCCTTCATGTTCAATAAGTTCCTTGAAAAAACACTTACTCGAATTTGTGTCACCAGTCACATACAATACACAATTTGTAATTCAAGGTGACTTCAATTCTGATATCTTACAAGAACATACAGTCAATGCCTTCATTGAAGAACAATTTCATTGCAAGCAAGTTGTTCAGAAAGCGACTCATGATTCAGGATCGCTTATTGATCATGTTTACTCAAACATTGAATCCATCAAAAACGAAGTGATAGAGTGTGTTTGGTCAGATCATGCCTTAGTTTATTCTGCAATAGCTCATTAAAGACTCATTCATCACAGATTGTATCTAGAAAATTGACAATAAACAGCTTATGTTTTTAAAAAACAACAATATCAATTTGATGTAGTACTACTCTATTCTTCAACCCACCTGTGTAAAATTATTCCTACTAACTGCATAATGCAGTCAGTAGGAATAAGGCGGTATATGTCGGAAATGGGTTGACCGCCACTTTTCAGTATATATGTAATCAAATTTGGTAAGGAGACCTATTAAGAGACCTCCTACTGCACTATATTGATCACCATTTCATTCTCCAATGTATTGTTTTAAATTACAACACTACTGTATTAAAAGACCACCTATGTTAATAATATTACTCTTCTATTGACAGATCTCTTCATAAACTTGGTCTCTGAACACAGGTTTTTACTGCACTTTAATTGCTAACTGACCACATCAATGCATTTGTTATTATGAACTTTTGTGTATTAAGAAGATTTTGTTTTAATTATTACAGTTTGTTATTCATATTTTTTTTTTATGCCACCACCACCAAATGGTGAGGATGCATATAGTATTAGACATGTCCATCCATCTGTTCATCCTGAACATTTTGTGTGTTTATCTCTTCTCACAGTTTTCAACCGATTGTTTCAAAACTTTACAGGATGCTTATCCATCAAGACGTGCATATCACTTCACCAACAAAATCAACCTTGTGTTAGCAAAGTTAAGGCCCCTTTTTCTTAAGATTTGTGCGGATTGTATTTAATGCGGGCATTTACGTCCCATGGACACATTCCACTTTAAACTGTATCCTGCATAATTGGATGTTTCTGATGCTAGAAATGAAGATTATTGTTATAAAGATCATCAGTGTATTATACTTTTTTTTAACTGTACAACAAAAGGTAAAAATATGACTTCCCATTTTTGTTACATATTGTGTCATAAGATTAAATCTGTCCTTTCCACTATATCATCAATAATCATTAATATGCTCCCCGTGTGGTTGCCGGAGTATAATACAACCACAGCAAATCCTACTAGAGGCAAAGGAGTTGAACCTCACCTTCATGTTCATTATGTCATTTTTTATCATGCTCATTCAAACTTTTCTTCATGACACCACATATGCAAATGTGGAAACATGGCTCCAGCATAAATGGAGTGCCTACAATAGAATTTGGAGCAACTCTGCAGTTTAGAAGGTTCTAGGCCTATTGTGGATGTAAATGGAAGATGAGCCTGGCATGTTCATCCCTGTTTGGTGCCATCTAACCTTTCTTGTGTTGGTGCGCCGTTAAAACCCAATTCAATTCAATTTATTACAAATTTTAAATAAACCCCAGTTCAATATTAGTCATGATTTTAACTAAAATTTGTATGCATATTAAATAAGATGTAAAAAAAAAAAGCAGAATTTAATTATACTCCGCTTTCACAAAGTGAAGTGGGGGCTATATTGAATCATATTATCTGTAAAGTCAATTCAAGTAACACGTTTTTGTCGTGTCCTTCATTATAGCCCTGCTTTCATATAGTGAAATGGGGGATCTATTGTAATCACGTTGTCCATAACGTCGCATCACGTAACACATTTTTGTCGTGTGCGTCCTTTCATGTCGCATCCCATAACTACCATTTCTCAAACAGTTTTGAATCGGTTGTTCCCAAACTTCATATACACACAACAACTGATGACCTTATGTCCCTCTATATCACCCATTGTTAATTAACAAATTACGACCCTTTGACGTTTAAGCGAGGGTATTCATCACTTTCAGTGATAGTTCTAGTTTTATCTTAGATATTCTACTGTAGCCTAGGGTTAAATTATATATTATCAGAGCAATATCATCAGCAATTAATAATATGCCAAATAAGATTGTTTTGAACTTTTCTATTAATACATGGTCACGATTCGTAAATATGGAAATTATGTAGAACAGTTTAAATAAATCTGTGACTTTAAAAAAAAGAGCAGTGGCAAAAAAACAATAACGTGGCTCCAACGTAAATAGAGTTTCTACGATAGAATTTGCAGCAACTCTGCAGTTCACGGTGAGAACGTTCTAGGCCCATTTTCCATATTTTATCTCGATGTACATGGAAGATGAGCCTGGCATGTTCATGCCTTTTAGGCGCCATATAACCTTTTCATGTGTTGGTGCGCCTTAAAACCCCAATTCAATTCAATTAAACACAAGTCAAGATTATCTTGTGTCACTTTAAATACATCAGCTGTTACCAAAGTTTTATGATTAATATAACGATAAAACATGATTAATTACATCAATAACTTACTTTGTATACTAGGTAGTAGTATTAGTATTATTTGTTAACTTGTTCAGATGTAAGCTTTACTTGTATTATCATTTTCCTGTATAATGACACCAAGTTTGGCGAAGATGACGTGAAAGACTGTAATATGAAGATAGCGATATGGTCAGATTTCAAGCACCTGGTCTGTGAACACTTGATTACAATGCCATGCACTTTTAATACAAAAGGATTCTTCACATTATCAAACATTAAAGCAATGGTAATATTATATCGTTTTAGATGGTAACGACAGTCAAAAAACAACATAGTTTTACAACATCTTTGTCACTTAAGCTTTCTTTGACAGAACAGCTTTGCCATTAAATGAAAACGAGAAAAAAGGTCCTATAGAAACCACAGCACCCAAACACAATGACATCGTACACTCGCACTGTACTACAAAGAACAAATTTAATATACAGTGAAAAGGACAGTGCGCAACACAAATAGTGGTGAAGACGGTTATCGACTTGAAACGGTCAGCAGCCAGATAACAGATAACAGTTTCGACATTATTAACAGCTGTGACGTTACATTACATTTCTCAGCATAAAAGCTTGGAAATAACAGTTTTGGTTTTACATGACATTTCTCAACAAGAACAGCTTTGCCAAAGTCAACATTGGTTCTTGATGAACATATAATGATCACACGTATCGTCAACTTCAACAGGCAATATCAGGATGTAAACATTTAAGAAGTCTATCCACAAACAGAATACATTGATTTCAGTTAGTTTCAGAACTGTGGTAATTGTTTACACATGAAGATAGAATATACTCAGAGCTATGCAAGGACATATTAATGTTTTGTTCCAGAATAACTGAAGCATCATCGGTAGCGCATACAACTTCAAGCGTGATAATTAAGCTTCCAAAGTTGCACAAGAACAATTATGCAGTAATAACTATTGCGTTCATCTATTGTTCAACAAGATTTATACAAAAGAATTTATTCCAAATTGCAACAGACTATCCACCAGCATTTCCATATTAAAAACGTCATTCTGCAAACACAACTGAATTCATATCGTTGAAGACCATATATAACCCAACCTCGTCATGGAAGGAAACATCTAGTGTTGTGTTCCACTATAAGTGAAGAAGTGTCATAATTGAAAGTGCATATATATTCCAAGTGTGACCATTCCAGGATCGCAAAACTTATTCTGTGCCATAAACGCTTACAGAAATAACCTCAACCAAAGCTATAGAGAACTGGACATGATTACTGGACATCCAACAAATGAAAAGGAACTTTTAACCACTTCTACAAAGATGATCTGAAAAGTATAGAAATAGAAACATATATATACATGCAATTACAGTTTTTTTATCATCAATTCAATGTTTGTGATATAGACAAAGAAAACTAACAGTTTACATAAAAATGAAACAGTTCAAATCTCAGAAATCTCAGAAATAGTCTTATTTTATGTACACTTCAATAATCCCCGGGTGTGGTTGCTCACCCCATTCATTTTTTATCATGCTCATTCAATGTCTTTATCATGACAGCGCTTATGATGACACTGCGTATGCAAATCTGAAAATGGGGGTCCATCATAAATGGAGTATGTACTACAGAATTTGCAGCAACTCTGCAGTTCTGAAGGTAATAAAGTTCTAGGCCCATCTACATATTTTACCTTGATGTAACTTGAGAATGAGCCTGGCACGTTCATTCATATTAGGCGCCATATAACCTTTCATGTGTTGGTGCACCTTAAAACCCAATTCATTTCAATTCAGTTGACTCCATGTACACTTGAATAAAAACATGGTCATAAGACATGTCATTTATAATACTGACTGGTTATTTGTTTATTTTTGTTTCATCATATTTATTTTTTCAAATTGAAGTTGTGCATGTCTAAAGCAATATACATGCCTGTGTTATTTTTCATACTGATTCTCAATTTTTTTTGCATTTTGTTTTGCCAAAGCACAGAACATAATGGATAGCACAAATTTTAATATTATTTACCATCTGAATCCATAATGTTTCTTGCATTTTTTTTTGGCAAAGCACAGAAGAAAACTACAACTGTATGTCCTTAATAATATATTTGCATTCTTTTGGGTACATTTTGAAGCGTCACAAAAACATCAATTCAGTGTTTAGCTTGTGCCTTTTTACTTGAACAGCTTTGTCATATAGAAAACTGTTGCGCATCATGAAAAAATACGTCTGAAAATTCATTTCCTTCATCATGATCCCTGCATTGTTTCAGGTGCCATCTCGCTCACATCAAAAGAGCAGTGGCAGAAAAATAAACATGGCTCCAGCATAAATAGAGTTTCTACGATAGAATTTGCAGCAACTCTACAGTTCAGGGTGATAAGGTTCTAGGCCCTTTTACCATATTTTATCTCGATGTACATGGAGGATGACCCTGGCATGTACATGCCTGTTAGGTGCCATATAATCTTTCATGTGTTTTGTGCGTTAGGCGCTATATTACCTTTCATGTGTTTTTTGCACCTTAAAACCCAATTCAATTCATCATTTCCTCATGAAAAGAGTAAAACAGGAAGACTGCAAATCCCGCTAAGGCAGAGGGCTAGAAGCTCACTTCATGTTCATTGTCTTTTTTGTCATGCTTATTAAAGGTTTTCATCATGACCCTGCATGCAAACATGGCTCCATCGTAAATGGAGTCTCTAGAATTTTCAGCAAGTCTGCAATTGTACTGGTTAGGTGATTCCAGGCCGATTCTCCATATTTTATCTCGATGTAAATGGAGGATGACCATCATGCATGGCATGTTCATCCCTGTTTTTGTCATATAACCTATCTTGTGATCACAATTTAGTTCAATTTAACTAATGAGTGATAGGAGAAAAACATGCTTCTAACATCAATTTACAACAAAATTATAAATTTCAATATATGAAGGGTAGATTTGCAATGTCATTTTCTGTCAATGCCATTTATGTCACATTTTTTGATGGTATACTGTAAAACCCATTTCTACTTGATTAATAAGCATGTAGTCATGTACCATTAATTCTGATACTGTTAACTGATATTATGTTACAGATGTTCATTTTTGATTATCTTTAGATAAGTGTTAAAATAAATTAATATACTAAGCATTGTGTGTACTGTTCTTTGTTAAAGCCAATATATTATACTGTTTTTTTCTTATTTTGTCTTTATGTAAAACGTACGTACATTACATACTAAAATGTACAGCAAAATTAATTCCAGAGTGAATTATTTCATAAAAAATTTAAGAAAGCCATAAATTGTAGTACGACTCGATTCATCAATGGTATAACAGCCAGTAGAGCGTTCACAGGCCCTCTTGGGCCTCTTGTTTTCTATATTGGGTATCGGATACACCCCCACCTCCATTAAATATATATCTGAGTTGTTTGTCTTTGGAAGTGATTGCATGCAATCGATGGTAAGTCTCTACATCGGCGCACCTAGAGTATATATTTATAAAGGGGCCTTGAACACGTAGTTTTACATTTCAATTGATACAACACTCTACGTTGTCTTTTCTCAAAGGAAATCAGAAATATGTATCTCTATCTTTTCTGTTTGACATATTTAAATGTCCTGTACTAACACTATTGTGTAATTGTTCCAGAATCATTTTTGTATATATGATGTAAGAATAACAGTCTACAATTTGTAGGAACTACCATCTTCACTCTCCCATTTCCTATATAAAATATTATTATTTAAAACCAAAGAACCTAACATAGCCCAGTAATATTGACTTCTGTATCATGGTTGGAAATATCAGACAATTGAGAGATGACACCACTAAAATGATCATTTACCAACTTTAATTTTGAATCCTTGTCTTGCAATTCAGCCAAATTGTTAAGTACACCAACCTCCTTATCCTCTGCTTGCTTTTCCTATCAACAGTTGAGTTTCAGAATCATTGTATCCCATTACGTTTGAGTAAGTTTCTCCTTTGGTTCTGAAATATTTGTAACTATGTATACTTATTCGTTTTTCAAGAGCTTGTACTCGATTTGAGTATTCGTAATTTGTAAAATGCTACTCAATCACTGATTCAGGGCTACCGTTAACATAAACTTCGTAAAACCATCTCCAAATATAAAAGTAATTTAAGGACTCTTCTGAGACAAAGACTATCACAACCTGACTTCTATGGTGATGTGCTTTATAAACTTCGTAAGATTCTTGGTCATGATCACTTCCATACTATCTTTGTTAAACTTGTTAAAAAGTTTATCAAAAGAGGTTATGACCCTATCATTTTGCAGCGTACTGCATGCTTGGTGGTGGATCCTTTTACAGTTCGCCACTATGCTTTCCGCTTTAATTGTACAATGACCGGACAGGCTGTGAACCCTATGATGACGCCTACCTAAAGCGCATTGGGACGGTTGCGTTTGATGTTTGTCTATGATCTTTCTTGTCGTGCCCTTAATGGTTAATTCTCTTGTTGCTCTGGCTTCTGCCAAGTCATTGAGTACCTTCATTGTGGCTTTCTAGGCTATTGTTTTTTTGTATTATATTTACACGAGCATATTTGTGTTTTACTTATATTGCCTATTGATGCTGCCTTGTTGGTTAGAGATTAGATCATGGCGGGGATATCTTTATTTACACTGTCCTGTTTTAATGGGATGACGTAGGGTAAGTGTGAGGTTTGGTGCACCATAGAACCGGTTTAAACCCCCAGTGGCCTTTGTTGCCACTGACCGTTCCAAGGCGGTAGCCCTATTGTCAACCCATTTGTGTTTGTGATGTCGTTTGCATTTGTTATTACATTTTCCTTCTCGTTTGTCTGTTTGCGTGTTTGCTTTTGTGTTTTGTGGTAGACTGTCGTCCTTGTATGCTGCTTTCCCTGTCCGATATTTGTATCTTTCGTTACTACTGAGTTATCATTTAATATCTTTGGTCCTACTCAACCGAAAGTTTCTTCCTGATCTTTATTATGACATTTCCGATACAACAAGTAACACCTCCGCATATAATTGAATTCTAAAACTTACAGTTTTCACCATTCTCAAACTCGAAATACCAAACCACTGCGTAGACTGACAGAAACAATGTCAATGGGCACAAACATCAAAATATGTTCTACAGTCATAATCAACATTTGACGAACTATATCAGGCTTACCCATTTTCACCAAACTGTTCACATCACAAGCATACACATCGACACAAACTACTTCTTCGCTTTCATTTTCCTTAATCACAATCTACTCGGATTCCAGTGTGTCCCCTAAATTCTTATCGTCCAACATTTTATAATATTTACATTCTTCCTCCAAGCATGGACGTCTCGATAAGCATCCGTATTAGAATGCAACCTTCCAGTCTGTGTTTAATACTAAAGTCATAGGCTGACACAAACATGTAAGCCACCTATAAAGTTGACCTTCAACATCTTTAAAATTAAGTAACTATTTAATAAAAAGTGATAAGGGAGATCCTTTGGAAGCGATAAACACAACCAATATAATCTCCAATGGTGTCTAATACATGGTTTATTTCGACTTATCGTAAATACGAGGGAGGTAAAAAACTGGGTCGATATTGCTATTTCTAGGAAAATATGATGGATTATGAAAAAATAAATCTATTTCTTTTCGATTTTTTCCCCACCTACGTCTACACACGTTTGCCATTTATGAGGGAGATTTTTTTTATTCCCGCAGCAAACCACGATTCAGGCCTATGTCTAAGGTATTTTGAAACAGCTGTAATCAAATCACGTCTCCAAGTCGTATTTCGTCCCAGTAAGCATTTTTTCAGTTTTGGAAATAATAAAAGTCACTGGGGTCAAGGTCTGGGTTATAGGTGGGGGTGGGGGGGGGGGGGGGGGGGGGGTGCTACTAATGTCCATTTGAATGAAATGATAACTTGTCTAAGTTTGCCTTTTATCATCAATAACGTTGTTCTTTGTTTCTGTGTGTGTTTGTGGTTGACTGTCGTCCTTGAAGGCTACATTTCCTCTACGATTTTTATATGCCCGTTTGAAAATTGGACATACTGTGATATGGGGTTGTCTGTCTGTATGTCCATCCGTCTGAAAACAATTGCGTATTCCGGACGATAACTCCGAAACCATAAAATCTATACTCATGAAACTTCAGAGGTAAATTTCCCTAGGTGAGTGGAGGATCTCTATTGTTTTTGGGGTCAGTAGGTCAAAGGTCAAGGTCACCGTGACCTTATATATACAAACACATTCCGGATGATAACTTCGAAACAATAACACCTATACTCATGAAACTTCAAAGGTACATTGCTCTATGTAAGAGAAGAAACCCTATTGTTTTTGGGGTCAGTAGGTCAAAGGTCAAGGTCCCATTGACCTTATATGGAAATATATATTCCGCACAGTAACTTCAAATCCATAACACCTACACTCATGAAACTTCATAATTACATTGCACTAGGTGAGAGGAGGAACTCTTTTTTGGGAGGGCCAGTAGGTCAAATGTCAAGGTCACGGTGACATTATATGGAAATACGCATTCCTCACAGTAACCTCAAAACCATAACACCTACACTCACAAAAAGGTTCATTGCCCTAGGTGTGAGAAGGAACCCTATTGTTTTTGGAACAAGTAAGTTAAAGGTCAAGGTCACAATGACCTTATATAGAAATATGCATCAAGGCCACCATCACCTTATATGAAAGTATGAATTCCACATGATAACTTCAAAACGTAACACTTACACTCATGAAATTTCATAGGTTCATCACCCTTGTTGAAAGCAGAAAACATATTGCTTTTGGGGTCAAGGTCACTGATCTTATATGGAAACTTCATACGTATATTACCGCCCTAGGTGAAATGAGGAATCTTATTGTTTTTGGGGCCAGTAGGACAAAGGTCAAGGTTTCCATGACCTTATATGTAAATAGACATTCCATCTGATAACTTCGAAACCATTATATCCACACTTATGAAACTTCATAGATACATTGCCTTTGGTGAGAGGTGGAACCCTATTGAGTATGGTTCAGTGGGACAAAGTTCAAGGTGGTCATGACTTTATATGGAAATAGGCATTCCTCGCGATAACTTCGAAACTATAACACCAATACTCAAGAAATTTTATTTACTTTGGTGAGAGGAGGAACAAGGTCACATTGAACTGACAATGACTGAATCCTAAGATATTTTTTTTACTGTAACTTGTAACTATTAGACCTATAATTTTGAAACTTTACAGAAATAGTACCCATGTTAAAACAACAACCTCTATTAATTTTAAGCTTAGTAGGTCAGATGTCAAGGTCACTGTGATCTGATCATGCTAAATTCCTTCCCAACTGTTATTCACGAATATTTGATCTACAGTCTTGAACTTTTTTACAAATAGTGCTCATGGTTAAACAACATCCGCTATCAGTTATAGGGTATTGTCATGTAGAAGCTGCACATTTTTTCCTGAGCTAGTCTCGGACGTAGTTGTTTGATATTTAACGCAGCTTAGTGAAAACTGTTTCAGAATAACATTTGGCTGTGACAGTTCTGCCTTTTGGTACAAAATGTGTCTGTATAATGCCGTATCCATCCCAGAAACTATCGGGATGACGTGTTGTCCGTCTGTTAACTTTTGCCTTGTGAACACTCTAGCCCCTTCATTTTTCCTGCGATCTTAACCAAACTTCGCCAAAGTCTTTATATCAATGACAGCTCGGATGAGTTATGGCCCTTGTGTTTTCTAAAAATTCCATTTGATGCCTTGTGAACACTCTAGCACCTTCATTTATTATTTCATCTTTACCAAACTTGCACAGATTGTTAATATTAATAAAAGCTAGGAGCAGTTCGAACACCAGATAAATATGGTCAGTAACACCAGAGTTATGGCCCTTGCTTTTTTTTTCTGAAAAATGCCATTTTCTGCCATGTGAACACTGGCACCTTCATTTATAATTGGATCTTTACCAAACTTGCACAGATTGTTAATATTAATGAAAGCTAGGACAAGTTCGAACAACCAGCCAAATTGGATAAGTAACACCGGAGTTATGACCCTTGTTTTTTCTCTGAAAAATGCCATTTTTCGCTCGACTATTCGAAGAATAAAAGAGCTTATGTAATCACCCCGGCGTCCCACATCAAGATTTGCGTGAAAGCTGTGTTTACAGGTCGATTGCTGTTACATTTCTTATCCTAGCACAACCAAGTTTGGCCATGGGCTTCCTTATAAAATTATCTTAAGGACTGCATAAGCAATTTTGGTTCCAGTAACGCATAGGCTCCCATGGAACCCAAATTATGATAGCCCTTAAAATGTGTCTATTTCACATCACATTTTGCGTGTAAGCTGTGTTTACATGTCTATATCTCTCACATTTCTTGTCCTATCTCAACTAAATTTGGGAATTGGTTTTGTTATAGTATATTGTAAAGGGTTGTACTAGAGTATCTAATTATGCAGCGTGTACATGTATGTTATGTCTTGTTTCTGTATGTAACAATGTTACAGTTGGTCTGTTACGTATTTACATGATATGTGAAGTACAATATCACTAGCAGAATAAAGTAACCAAGGTGTCCTTTCAAGCACTATACAGAAAATAAATTATATAATCAATTGTTGTAAAATAATTTTATTACACAACCTAAGCGTAATTATATACACTTGATGAGTTCATTTGCTTTAAAAATGCCATATTTTAACTAACGGATTTATTTGTTTCAGAGAAAAATGGATTTTTTAAAGACGTTGGCTTGCATATTTACAAAAGGATCGGCACACCCTAGGTCTAATTCTGAAATGCTCATTAAAGTTACAGAAGATTATGGTTTTAGCGAGGAATGTAGAAAAATAGTGGAAGCGGCAATGTCAATTGACAGTCTGCTACAAAGTTTAAGATGGTCTATGAGAGGTAAATTGTTATGTGTAAAAGTAATGGGAAGTTCCATTGAAGCAACATCTACCATGACAAAAGACTCAGATGTAGATATCATATACTTTAATCCAATGCTGGAAGTCAGAACGAACAGCTATATACCTGGGTCTAAATTTCCGTACCTGTGCATGGTTAGGGACGTTACTACACCTCCAGGATATACAAAATTACAGCTATATATGGAAGACATGGTACTGAGAGATACAATAATGAATGACAACGATTTATTCTTGCACAAGTTTTTACTAGATAGTACAGGTAGAATTGTTCTTTCAAATGAGTATACTGAATCTACGGTGAACTTCACAAATTATGCAGGTCTTGGCGAAAGACATGGTCCCGCTGACACTTCACGGGGAAGCGGAGGCCTATTGACCACGTACACGCTTATATATGTCAATATCTGCCACAAGAGGTTGAGCCATGGTTTCGTCGGGAACGACATTATGGATGGCCATCGCCAATTACATGTGATCTGTTTAAAAAAATGGGATGTTTTGTTGTAGCAGTTGGGCATCCAAGTAGCCCTGAGCGAAACTTCAGAATGGAGAATTTCCCTATCCAATCAAGAATTGTATCTCATGCAGAACTTAAATGCAGTGCAATACAGATGTTACATTCTTCTAAAATTGATAAAACCCATGTACAATGGTATAATAAGTTCATACCATTGTAAAACTGCACTGTTTTACACAATAGAAAATAATAGTCTTGATATTTGGACGCCGGAAAATGTCTCAGTGTGTCTGCTGAAATGTTTAGAACAACTGCTTGATTGGATAAATAGGAAAAACTGTCCAAATTTTTTCATTCCAGAGGAAAACATGTTTGATACCAAACTGAATGACGAAAACCAAAAAAGTTTACAACAGATGTTTAACACGGAAAGTATTTTGTGCTTTTTCTTTAATATGTTACATGTCAAACAGAGTTTATTATATGAAGGAAAACATATGATGATCTTGGGTGCACTAGGCATTAAAAGGCTACTCATCGCACTTATGGAGGCACTTTTAGATTTCAATGTCGGAATGAATGGAGACATAATCGGTTTTCTGGAAGATATGCTCCAGAGTTTAAACCTAGGAACAGAAGTCTGCCATAGTCCAAGCTTCGAACCATTTCCAGAAAAGAATTTATTTTTTTGATTTTCGCCAAACACATATGGTTTTGCTGTGCATAAACGACAGGATATTTCTTCGTATCTGTCTAGCAACAGTGATATTCGGAAAACGTTTGCACTTATAGAACGATACATATCAAGTAAACTAAAACTTCTGTATTCTGTAAACTTGCTCCGTGGGATACAGGTCAATTCCTCCATCGACAGTATCTGTGAAAATGCTAACACTATCCAAAACAAAATTAAATTAGGAAGTGTCATGTATATGCTTGGACATTATGCAGATTGCTGCTTTTGTCTAAAAGACGCTGAGACATGTGTGAGGCATTTATCAATTCCCGTCAGTTGCATGTGTGACGGTTATCAGCCAGATCATGATTTAGAAATGAAGAGAGTTTTGAAAAAGTACCAGGCCCTAGTTAGAAATAACATTACGTTATCAAACTCTTTGTCGGTAGATATTCTCGCGGACTACATATTAATGTGTTTAAAGTTCGACACACAAGAGCTGGATATGGTGTCATGTGCTCTTCTTCTCGAGGCGTACAGGTCGTTCGGGATACCAAAAAGTAATACTCCAAATCGCAATTTTACGATTTATGAATTTTCTTGGAATAACTGGGTAGTGGTTGATCCTCTTGTTTACATGTATTATCTGCAGTATACAAATTATGAGGCAATGCACGTCAGATCGGAAATGTCAGTTGCTCTGAGTAGGTTGGAAGACATCCTATTACATGACTTGCAGATTCGAGAAATGGGACATTTAGAGACAGCCTTAAATGTGCTGGGTCACATATACTCCAAAAAGGGGTGGTATAAACTGGCTTTAGAATGCCTACGAAAGTCTTGGAAAATTATACCGGAACAAAACGCAGCTAAGTGGCATATGATGTTCATGCTGTTTGGATGTAGATAATATTTTAAAATATGTATCGATAATCGCCTCTTCTTGTCTCAAACGTCTTAATACTGCTTATCTGCCCTTTGCAATACCTGATCGATTCATTCTCATTTTGCAATGATATAGTGTGGCTGAATAGGCAGATAGGCGGTTTTTGTTTCGCTCTCCTCTCGTGTTAGGTGCTTTATACATATCTTATCACAGTCTCCCTCGCCTTACTTCACCGATCACCTTATCCCTGCCTTCTGTCAGTCGCACCCCTTTTCCAACTGTCCACGCGAAAGGTGTTATTTGTTTGCTATTTTCAAAACAAAAACGTATTCATTAACTAGTACAATATACCTGAAACGTTTTTTATTGATATTTTGGGTAGGTTGCAATTTCCCGAATGTCGATTCCAGTTATATACTTATTTAACGAAATCCTGTGAAACTTAGTGGGATATGGGATAAACACACGGTACTTGTTAGAAGGTTTATAGCGATAAGGATTGCATTGGATTTGTACAGGATTATTAAATTACAATCAAGTGAATCGTCGTAGGAAAGAGTGGATTTCAAACAAATAAAAATGCGTGTGTGGGGGGAACTTGTTTAGAAAAAAAATTGATACGATGTCTGACTGGTAACGATATAACATACACCTACAGCAAAGTGGGTTTTAATGAACACGTTTACTATGAGACTATGATTTGTTTTAATATTGTCAAGAACTGATTAATAGTGTTCAACTTTGGAGACGTAGTGCCTTTGCGCAGATAAACCTGGTTGTTTTTTGGGGTGTTTTTCTTTTCTTATTGTTTGGAAACTTATATAGATAAGGGAATTGTTTGTTAGAATAAATATATTATTGTTATCAATACTCTATGTTCTATTATGAAATAAAATTGATTGTTACTGTTTCTTCTAGTTACATTGTTTGCATAGTGTAACCTTTAATACTAAAAATTACAAGTCAAAATCATTATTTGAAGAAACTTGGTAAAGGACCTTACGCTTATGCTATATGCAAAATATTAGACATTTAGCTCATGCAGTTCAGAGACGGTGACAATTTTTAACCCAAAATGGGTTACCATTTAAATAAACTTTGTAAAGGCGTTAGACGTGAAACCTTCATAGAGCCGTGATTCCTGTGCCTTTAGGAATCGGCAGGACCCCGTACCGACCCCGTACGCACTTTTCCGGCGAAGCATTATGCAATGCCTGCATAACAATTACCGTATTTCAATAGAACGAACCTTAAATACCACAACTGCATAGAGAAGACTTAATAAAGAGAGAAAAGACACGCGGATATAGTCAATGCTCGAAGAACACTGTTTGAGGGCCGTTTATTGTCATTGCTTACGTTCGAAATAATCTCGTTCTCGTGTGACGTCTCGATTCGTATTTGGAAACTTAACCCCGCCCTACTCACACACCTGACGCTTTCCTGTTAACGTTGTAGATTTGTGTCAGCAGTGGGCGGGGTTAACTTTCCAAATATGGAACAACACCAACACCGCGCATGATATTTTAAATGGTAAACATTTAAGAAAATATATCCTACATAAAAATTCCTAAATCGACGAGATATTCTTTTCTTTGGTGAGTTGTATGCATGCACGCCTGGTTTTTAAGGTTCAGTCCATTGAAATACTGTGGTTGTTCATGCAGGCGTTGCTTGATGTCTTCAAAAACCTCTCTTGATGGGTTCAACCCTGATACCTACCTATTCTATAAAGGATGGCATCGTAGTTCTATGGTAGGTACACACCATAAGAGCTGCGAGAATTAAGAGCTGCAATTCACGCAACTATAAAGGACCATAAGCTTATTACAACAGCAACAACAACGACAATGATCAGTTAAACAGTTAAGAAACAACAACAAACAACTAGCTGGTTTTCAAACATATCCTAAAATTTATAGATATCAACAAATGGGCAAGTGTGGTAAAGATCGGATGAAGGTGATAGAGTGTCAACAAGGTAGAATACAGAGTTTTTCATTAAAACCAGGGCCATAATCTGTTGTTTAATATCCGATATTGGTGGTTTTCGAACTTTTCCAAGCTTTCCCTGACCCTGACTAAGTTCGGTAAATTAATTAAACAATGAAGGTGCTGTTGTGTAAGCTAAACAGTAATATGGCATTTCTCAAATAAAACAATGTCCATAACTCCGTTGTTCAATTTCCAATAATGGTGACTTTCAAACTTATCTAAGCTTCCGATATCGATATTATACCCTTCCTTAAGTTTGGCGAAGATAATGCGCCAGAAATAGGTGCTAGAGTGTTAATAATGCAGAATATAGCATTTTTCACCAAAACAAGGGACAAAACTCTGTTGTTTAACATCCGATATTAGTGGTTTTCGATTTTAATTGAGTTTGTATTATAAAGAACCTAGCAACGTTTGGTAAAGATCAAATTGCAAAAGTGCTAAATATTTACCAACAAAAAAGTTAACGGATGGGTCACTGACAACGACAACGTATGACATACATCGGACGACGGACAACGCGTCATTCCATAAAAGAGTATGAGAGTGGACCTTTGGAAACAGCCGAACACGATAAATACGAAATAAGGTTGTCTGAAAATGTATGTTGATTGTTTGAAAAATGCGGTATAAAGCATGAATCGACAAATTTGCTTTATCAAAATGTGCGTAGTAAAGACTCAGTAATGACTCAACTGAATTATCCATCTCACTATATTCTAATGGTTATCAGATCGTGAGATCTAGATTCGAAAAAATCTGAAATCATGAACTGGATATATTCTTGTCATTTAAAGAAAATCATATTTTCATATTTTGAAAAAAGAACCAAATTTTAAGCAACAAAAGCGTTAGTACCATCACAAACAAGGCATTTACTTCTATAGTGAAACCTGTTAGCGTCAGGACAATTGCAAGAGTAAACAGAAACAAATAACAGTATCATACATCTCATCGGTCTTTGTTTTGCCACTGACCGATGAGATTTAAAACCAGTTTCTGAGGTGTATCAAACTTCACACTTACGCTATTAAACTGGACAGTATACATAACAAATCCCCGCAAGGCTATATTCTCTAACAAAAAAGGCAGCATAAATAGGCAATATAAGTAAATATAATAAAAGAGTATGATAATGGACCTTTGGAAACGGCCGAGCACGACACATACGAAATATTGCAGTCTCGGTTAAATTGAGACTGTTCATGAGCGGTAGTGAAATATGCTAGCTACCGCTCACGCCCTCTAGCCCCGGGTTGAGCAGAACTCAATATTAATAAAATCAATAGTACAAAATTTTAACCATCCCGAAGATGGCATGCATATGGCGGTGGACATGGAGTTTATGGTTTTCCCATGTCGTACGGCGTATGGACCCAGTATCTAATAATATTAAAAGCCCCGAAGAGCGAAATAAACATAATGGAATTCAGTTGGGAGCAGCGGTTAGAAAGCCTGCGTATCACAAGTAACAGCCAAAAGATTAAATTAAAAAGCAGACAACATATCCTATAAGTGGTTAAACAATACCCAGAGCCTTTTATCGGCCGGAGTAGTGGAACCACCGAATCAAAAATTAAGTAAGAAAACAAAAGAAATTGAAAATGTACCACCGATAACTAAATATAAGTATCGGGCTCAGCGATCTCCAAAGATCGAATGAATAACAGTACTGATTGCAAGCGCGGGGAGACGTTTTACTGCCACCACACTGCACAAGCAACGCAGAAGGTCATGTATACATGAATATAAAACAAAAACCTAGAAAACCCCAATGGAAGTTATCAATGACTTGACAGAAGCCAGAGCAACAAGAGAATAAACCATTTAGGGCACGACAAGACAAGACTGACGAACGTTTCGTAAAACACTGCCTAGTGTTATGATGATACCGTTTACGGTCCCAGAGGTGCAGCGATCATACATCCGGTTATTTGAAAATGAGAAAAATGGTCCTATAAGAAAACCACGACACCCAAAATCAATGGTCCGCACTATACCACGAAAGACGAGCAAATTAAATACTCAATGAACAGAACTATACACAACACGTCAGTGGTGCAGAAATGGATACCGATGTGTAAGGGTCTGAAATACTCAATGAACAGGACTATACACAACACAAACCGTGGTGCAGACATGGATACCGATGTGTAAGTGTCTAAAATATTCAATGAACATGACTACACACAACACAAACAAACAGTGGTGCAAACATGGAAACCGATGTGTAAGGGTCTGAAATACTCAATGAACAGGACTACACACAACACAAACACATAGTGGTATAGACATGGATACCGATGTGTAAGGGTCTGAAATACTCAATGAACAGGACTACACACAACACAAACACATACTGGTGCAGACATGGATACCGATGTTTAAGGGTCTGAAATATTCAATGAACAGTACTCCACAAAACACAAACAAACAGTGGTGCAGACATGGATACCGATGTGTAAGGGTCTGAAATACTCAATGAACAGGACTACACAAAAGACAAACAAACAGTGGTGCAGACATGGATACCGATGTGTAAGGACCTGAAATATTCAATGAACAGGACTACACACAACACAAACAAACAGTGGTGCAGACAAGGATACCGATGTGTAAGGGTCTGAAATATTCAATGAACAGGACTACACACAACACAAACAAACAGTGGTGCAGACATGGATACCGATGTGTAAGGCTCCGAAATACGTAATGAACACGACTACACAAAACACAAACAAACAGTGGTGCAGACATAGAAACCGATGCGTAAGTGTCTGAAATACTCAATGAACAGGAATATATTCAACACAGACAGCGGTGCAGACATGGATACCGATGTTTAAGGGTCTGACATATTCAATGAACCGGACTACACACATCACAAACAAACAGTGGTGCAGACATGGATACCGATGTGTAAGTGTCTGAAATATTCATTGATCAGGACAACACACAACACAACCACATAGTGGTGCAGACATGGATACCGATGTTTAAGGGTCCGAAATACTCAATGAACAGGACTACACACAACACAAACACATAGTGTTGCAGACATGGATACCGATGTTTAAGGGTCTGAAATATTCAATGGACAGTTCTACACACAACACAAACAAACAGTGGTGCAAACATGGATATCGATGAGTATGGGTCTGAAATACTCAATGAACAGGACTACACAAAACACAAACAAACAGTGGTGCAGACATGGATACCGATGTGTAAGGGTATGAAATACTCAATGAATAGGACTACACAAAAGACAAACACACAGTGGTGCAGACATGGATACCGATGTGTAAGGGTATGAAATATTCAATGAACAGGACTACACACAACACAAACAAACAGTGGTGCAGACAAGGATACCGATGTGTAAGGGTCGGAAATATTCAATGAACAGGAGTACACACAACGCAAACAAACAGTGGTGCAGACATTGATACCGATGTGTAAGGCTCCGAAATACTCAATGAACACGACTACACAAAACACAAACAAACAGTGGTGCAGACATGGATACCGATGTGTAAGGGTCTGAAATATTCAATGAACAGGACTACACACAACACAAACAAACAGTGGTGCAGAAATGGATACCGATGTGTAAGTGTCTGAAATACTCAATGAATAGGACTATCTTCAACACAGACAGCGGTGCAGACATGGATACCGATGTTTAAAGGTCTGAAATATTCAATGAACAGGACTACACACATCACAAACAAACAGTGGTGCAGATATGGATACCGATGTGTAAGGATCTGATATACTTAATGATCAGGACTATCTACAACACAGACAATGGTGCAGACATAGATACCGATGTGTAAAGGTCTGAAATACTCAATAAACAGGAATATATACAACACAGACAGTGGTGCAGGCATGGATACCGATGTGTAAGGGTCTGAAATAATCAATGAACATGCATATATACAACGCAGACAGTGGTGCAGACATGGATACCGATGTGTAAGGGTCAGTAGGCAATACGGCTTACTGGTTAGCTTAATGAATACACAACCTCGCTTCAGCGCCCAAATTAACAAGGAAAGTGTATAAACAAAAAAGTACATCACATCAATATCTAACAAATAAAGTTCACATCCTGAGGAATTAGTAAACGATACACTTAAATGTTGTTGTAATGATATATAAATACATAATAAGAAACACCTCAAGATGTTTCGAGAAATATACCGAAGAACAACAGCAGTTGCAGCCAAAGACAGACCCAATCTAGGATAAGACCAAAGAACATGTGGGACGAATGATCATGTACCTATCTCATTTCAGTGTTTCAGAAGGTGAAATCACGGAGTCACTCGAGGGGTCCAGTCATCGCCCAAGATAAAAATGAAGTGTTGTGATTGAGTGTGGTGAGGTAAGTCACTAATCATGAATTGCGTTACAATACTAAAGGGTCGTATCATTTTCTCACGAATTTCCTGATTTAAATGTATTTTGATTAATTCTGTAAAGTGGTCAGGAAACTTGTCGGCACTTTTAATTACCGAAGTTAATAGAAGGCATCTCCATTAAATAAAGGCTGTGACATTCCTAGTCGCAGAAGTGGGTTTAGGTTGAAGTTGTATTTCTTTTGCAGGTTTCCGATGCGGCGATATAACTTTGAGAAATATAAGTATACAAGTCGAACAGGAAGTGCAGCTTTCACAGAACACAGAAAAAGAGTATGAGAGTGGCTGAACACAACACATACGAAATATTGCAGTCTCGGTTTGATTGAGACTGTTCATGAACGGTAGCGAAATATGCTAGCTACCGCTCACGCCCTCTAGCCACGGGTTGAGCAGAACTCAATATTCATAAAATCAATAGTACATAATTGTTTAACCATCCCGAAAATGGCATGCATATGGCGGTCGACATAGAGATATTTTTCCCCCATGTCCAGCGGCGTATGGTCCATGTATCTAACAAAATACTATGTAACCTCAAAAACACGCAAAAAGACAAACATGAATGGCAATGTTAATAAAAAATAAAGGCATATGCCGTCACAAACACAAAAGGGGTTGACAATAGGGCTACCGCCCTGGAACGCTGAGTTGAAGGACGATACTCATATTTGCACAGTAGATGCGCAGAATGTTTAGATGACAACGAAGGTTTCAAATCCAGGATCTGGTAGTCAATATAAAATGTCAAATGTAACTAGCACGTTATGAGTTTTTTTAATTGTATTTGGATTGACACCAATCATGTTTCAGATCGCTGCCAGTCCCTTTAAACTTCGAGACTCAAGTATCATATGTACAATATTTAAAAAATAGATATAAAAGTCAAACAGGAAATGTATCATTTAAGGACCACTGTCAACCAAAAAGCACGCACAGAATTATTTTTTTTTTATTAAAGATGACTAAAAGGCAAGACAGGACATTACTAGCTTAAAAGGGTTGACAATAGGGCTGCCGATAGTGCATTATCTATCAATGTCCATGGTATGCACCTGAAGCCTTTACTGTTTTTTTGCCGCATTCATAAGAACATATCTAAAAAAAATATAGAATTGAATCTAATAAAAAAAAACAAGTTTTAATGTCCATGGTTAAATATATTGTGACTACGCTAATGGAAATATGATCTCTTTAGATGAATTAATTTCCACGTGCTATGAATCAGTAGTGTCATTGTTACTGGTCATTTGGTACCAACAAGCCCAATATACGAGACTTTGACAAAGAATACCGCTTAAGACGGTGAAAGAAGCGTGAAAGGTGTTGCTATTTGCTCGTTTGTTTTACTTGATTTGAACCTATCATATTGCAACACATTGCATCTTGTGCGATGACTGGAAAGATTGTGGAGCCTATGATGACGCCTACCTAAATCCTGAAAAAGAAGGTATCGTTTAATGTTAATCTTCAATCTTGTCTTACGTGCCCTTGACGGTGTACTCGTCTGTTCCTCTGCTTCGGCCAAGTCAGTTAATACTTACTGTGTGGTTTCCAGGCTTTTGTATTATATATACATGGTCATCTTTGTGTTTTAGTGCTATTGCCTATTAATGCTGCCTAGTCTGTTAGAGGATACACCACGGACCGTTCCAATGTGTTGTTAGTTTAAACATATTTATTTTACATCGATTGCGAAATAAGTTCTATTAATCAATCTCGATGGCTTCCTTTGTAGAATCAGTAAAAGCAGAATGGATGGATGGATTTACGGATGAATGGATTGATGAATGTTGTATGGATGAATGGATGGATGGATGAATGGACGGACCGGAAGGACGGACGGACGGACAGAAACTAGTTTAGTTACCTTATAGATTTATTTGTTTCATATCTTATATCTACTCTATATACTCTCTCTCTCTCTCTCCCTCTATATATATATATATATATATATATATAATAAATACTGATGAAGGTGCTCCTTTGGAAGCAAAAACACAACCAGAGGATAAAGCTGCAGACTCCGTTTTATTAAAGTGAATAATAATCATCATAATAATAATAATAATGATGATGGTGATGATGATGATGATGATGATGATGATGATGATGATGATGATCATGATCATGATGATGGTAATTAATAATAGTCAACCTTTTCATTTATTTATCTCTTTAAATTATATCTCTATCTTTATCCGCTTTTCTCTTATTTAACTTTCTCTGTGTTTTAACTTTCTCTGCATCCAAATTTCTTCTTCTGGCGTGTTTCCGTTGTAGCTTTGCTTTTATATTCGGGCTAATAAAAACACGCACCTATTAGTGAAAAGAACCATTATTTTTATTGGTTGAAGCAATACGCTTACAACCAATCAAAATAGCGTTAACAAATACGGACATTATCTCACTTCCGTCATACTTTTGTGTTTCTAAGGTAAAGAAATGTGTCTCTTTTTCGATAAATAAACGTTATCAACTTATCACAATGAAAGAGCGGTATGAATCGATAATACAACTTACTGTTTAACAAGGTATGCAAGTAATTACGCATTACAATATGATATCATTGAACTATTACTGCACAAATACTTTGTTTATACATACAGTCAGGTTTAACACGTATTCCCTTAGAAACCTGCCTGGTTCACACACCCTGTGCACATCTCATTTTATTCTTTTAAAGGAAGGAAGGAAGGAAGGAAGGAAGGCAGGAAGGAAGGAAGGAAGGAAGGAAGGAAGGAAGGAAGGAAGGAAGGAAGGGGAAGGTGAGGGAAGGGAGGGGATGGGAGGGGAGTGGAGAGGGAAGGTAGGGGAGGAGATGGGACGGGAGGGGAGGGGAGCGGACGGGAGGGGAGGGGAGGGGAGGGGAGGGGAGGGGAGGGAAGGTAAAGGAAGGGAAGGGAAGGGAAGGGAAGGGGAGGGAGGGAGTGAGGGAGGGAGGGAGGGAGGGAGAAAGAAAGAAAGAAAGAAAGAAAGAAAGAAAGGAATAGGGCAGGTGAGGGGAGGGGAGGGGGAGGGGAGGGGAGGGAGGGACGAGGGAGGGAGGGAGGGAGGGAGGGAGGGAGGGAGGGAGGGAGGGAGGGAGGGGACGGATGGAGGGAGGGAGGGAGGGAAAGAAAGAAAGAAGAAGGAAGGAAGGAGTGCAGAAACAAGACTCATACATACAGACGTTAAAAACGTTACAACTGTAATGAAACGACATGTAGCCTATATAGCACTAACCCCTCGCCAAGGGAATTGATCCCAATTACCAATGATAAGGAATCTGTAGTATACATCAACACAGGCCTAATAACAAACAGATTGGGCACTGTGTGATTTACCTGCATTTAACGTTGGACAGTGTGAACATTTCACAAAATGTTGCCCAACTTTTAACATTTGTATTTTGAAGAGTTTTATATATACAAATTTCATATATCCCAAAACCCATCACATATTTAATTTTCCTTCTAATGATAGCATTTTCCTGATTAAACAAAAAAGGAGTTCAACGGAAACTTTTACAACGTCAAACCTTGATTTTATAACAGAAAAGCCGAAAACAATGATACTTTTTTTTTAAACAGATTTTTATTTTAAAAAAGAGCAGAATTATTATGATCCGATTTAGATATTCATTATGAATCTTTTGAATGAATTTTCATCAAAATCAATGAAAAATAAGAGAGGAGATAGAAGGAAAAGTTAAGGTGCCACTTGATATTTTGGCTACTTCATTGATTCAGATAGGAAGTGTTTTAATATGTTTTTAGTGACATCAACTTCTGTTATAAACATACATGCATTTAACAAGTAATGGCAGATCATTAAATAAAATTATGTAATACACTAATGCAAATTATCAACACTAGCCGTAACACTAGTCAATATTTGTCTTTTGAAAACTACGAAAATTGGAAACCTAAACTTTTCAAAATTCTCATAAGATGACAATATTCCATCCATCAACAAAATTGAGCGTCACTGAGATGCTGAAGACAATGGGTTGGTGATACCCAGAACAGAGGACGTCATATGCACGTGTGTGTCTATTCTATAATATTGTATATTGCCTAGTACATATACCAATTCCAGTCAATATACAAAGTAACAACAGTCTAAAGATACTGTCACTCAATCATATATAGACAAATACACACTGCAGTGAAATATTACAAATATTCTTTTTTTACTCTGGCCATAGTACATTGGAATGCTCTGCCAGAAGATGTTGTGCTGACGCATGACTTGAATAAATGCAAGCATGCAGTCAATCGCATCAACCACTTCAAACCATAAGTGCTGTAGTTTTTTTTTATCCTGATTTTATCTTTTTCACAGTATTATTGTAACACACCTTTCACACTATTTACTCCACCGTACTTACTTTTAAACCTTTTATCTTGTCTACTAACAGAAACAGGCGTACAACCTGCTCGAAGTTACCCGTGAGTGTGTGTAGCATAGAGAGAGATAGATTGATAGATAAACAAATTTAAGGTAACATATAGTGTTCACACTAGTCGGTTGATAAGATTCGGCATTAAAAATAGTTTCACCACAGTGTGAAGTCATGGGTTTCTACTCAAACTACTGTAATGTACATACACATTCACTGAAAATATTATATTAATAATGTAACGTAAAATAAAACATTAAAAGTTATATGCCTTACAGAAGTCTAGTTTACTGTTTCCAGCGAAGTTAACCTTTGATCCAGAACACGTTTTATGGCAAGCAATTACTCTATTGGTATGAAGGACTTTCTGCTGTAGCACATCATAACAGTTTTCAATCAGGTATTTCTTTTATAGGAATTTATATCCGTTTTCTCTTTATTCTTCTTTTTATCTGTTTTTAATCATAGATCTTCTTTCATCCTGAATTGTATACAGTGTTTTCAGTTATGTATCTGTTTTCCTGAATTTTATGTCAGTATTGTTATCATTTTAGTATCGTAATGTTGTGAAGTGAAATAGGATCTCAAATGGCAGAAAATTGACAGATAACAGGTAACATAAAGCTTTTGTGTTCTCTATTTACTACGAGAATAACACCTATCCATAATTAAACCAACTTTAAATATTGCTACACTTACATTTTCTTTAGATTATCAAGATTTTCAAGGCTTGTTTACTTTCTACGATCACCAAAATTTCTATATAACATCATTTACGTCATCTGTGACTTTAAAAGTAGACCCAGCCATGGTCTCAGCAACTGTTGACACAAACCCCTTTTTCTAAATTGATTGTAATACCATACTGTATCTCCCGGTTTATCTCATGGTTTATACACATTGAAGTGATGTTTAGCATTGTAATTTGTTTTCATAATCAATCCAGATTCTCAGACAAATCTCTGTGTAGAGGTTTGGTGCACCCTAGAACCGTTTTAAACCCCCAGTGGCCTTTGTTGCCACTGACCGTTCCAATGCGGTAGCCCTATTGTCAACCATTTTGTGTTTGTGATGTCGCTTGTATTTTAAATTACTTTTGCCTTTTCATTTGTCTGTTTGCGTGTTTGTTTTTGTGTTTTGTGGTTGACTATCGTCCTTGAATGCTGCTTGCCCTGTCCGATATGTTGATCTGTCTAACACAATCACGTATGCTGGAATACATTTTTCACCTTTAACTTTTTAAGGTGATCCAACACTCAAATTAACTGGCATCTTTACCTCTCTACCCAGTGAAATCGTACAAGGAGACACTCCTGTAGGCTCGTGAACGGTTGTCTTCTAGGCAAGAATTACCAACGGTACATCTATGCCAAGCTTTTTACATAGCTCTTGAAATAAAATAGGCTTTCTGCAGGTTTTTTTCTATATTGGGTAACGGATACATCCCAACCACCATTTCGTCTGTTGAGGTGATCGCATGCAATCGATGGTAAGTCTCTACATCGGCGCACCTACAGTATATATCTATAAAGGGGCATTGAACACGTATTTTTACTATTACATACATTACAATTTCTACACCACTCTACATTGTCTTTTCTCAAAATGAAACCAGAATATATGTATATCTGTCTTTTCTGTTTGACACACTTAAATGTCCTGCACTAACACTATTGTGTAATAGTTCCAGAATCATCTTTGTATATATGATGTAAGAATAACAGTCTACAATTTGTAGGAACTACCATCTTCACTCTCACATTTCCTATAAAAATATAATTATTCTTTAAAACCAAAGAATCCAACCTAACCAGTAATACTTGACTTCTGTATCATGTTTGGAGAGAGAGAGAGAGAGAGAGGTAATACATTATTAGAAAAAGGGAAATAACACAAATAATCACGTTGCATAAACACTAGTAAGAGTTGTGTCTCTCGAATTTGTATATTGTGACAGATATATTTCTTACAGAAGCCTGGTTTCCTGTTTCCAGCGAAGTTAACATTTGATCCCGCGTATGTTCTATGGCAAGCAATTCCTCTAGTGGTATGAATGACTTTCTGCTGTAGCTTGATGTCAAGGAAAGAACATCTTAACAGTTTTCAATCAGGTATTTCCGTTATAGTAATGTATATCAGTTTTCTCTTCATTCTTCTTTCATTATTTTTTAAATATAGATTTTTTTCCTGAATTGTACACAATTGTTTGTTATTTATCTGTTTTCCTGAATTTTATATCAGTATAATTATCATTTTAGTATCGTTATATTGTGAAGTAAAATGAGCTGTCAACTGGCAGAAAATTGACAGAAAATTGACAGATAACAGGTAATTTAAAACTTTTGTTTTCCCTCTGTACTATGAGAATAACACCTATCCATAATTAACCCAAGCTTAAATATTGCTACACTTACATCTTTTTAGATTATCATGATTGTCAATTTTTCTTTATCTTCTAGCTTCACCAAAGAGTCCATAATATTACAACACATCATGTACGTTATCTATGACTTTAAAAGGAGACCCAACCATGGTCTCAGCAATTGTTGACTCATTCCCCTTTTTCTAAATTGACAGACAGACAGACATACGTTACAACTGTAATGAAACGGCGGGTAGCCTACACAGCAGCACTAACCCCTCGCCAAGAGAATTGGTCCCAATTCTATAATAATTACCAATGATAATTAAGGTAAGATAAATAGTAATAAGTAGTATACAACAACACAGACCTAATAACAGACAGATTGGACACTGTGTGATTTACCGGAATATTACATTGAACAGTGCGAACATTTCACAAAATGTTGCCCAACTTTAAACATTTGTATTTTGAAGAGTTTTATAGATACAAGTTTCAATTATCCCAAACCCCATCACAAATTTAATTTTCCTTTTAATGATAGCATTTTTCTGACTCTACCATTTTAAACAAAAAAGAAGTTCAACAAAATCTTTTACTACGTCAAACCTTAATTTTTTAACAGAAAAGCCAAAAATGATGATGTTTGTTTTTATCTTTAAACAGTTTTTTGTACAACTTCTTATGTTGAAAACAAAGAAGAATTACTATAATCCCATTTTGATATTAATTACGCATTTTTTCAATGAATTCTCATAAAAATCAATGAATAAATAATAGAGGAGATAGAAGACAAATTTAAGATGCCACGTGATATTTTGGCTACTTCACTGGTTTAGATAGGAAGTTTCCTATCTGTTTATTAATATGCATTTATCAAGTAATGGCAGATCATTAAAAGTGTCAACACTAGTCGATATTTGTCTTTTTGAAACTAGGAACATTGGAGACCTAATTTTTTCAAAATCTCATAAGATGACAATATTCAATCCAACAACTAAACTGAGCGTCACTGAGATGCTGGAGAGGAAGGGTTGGTGATACATGTACGTAGAACAATGGAGGTCAGATGCACGTCTGTGTCTATTTTATAATGTTGTATATCGCCTAGTAGTATACCAACTCTAGCCTATATACAAGGTAACAACAGTCTAAAGATACTGCCACTCAATCATATATAGACAAATACACACTGCAGTTAAATATTACAAAAAAAAGATCCTCTGGCCATAGTACATTGGAATGCCCTGCCAGAAGATGTTGTTCTGATGCATGGCTTGACAGTCTTAATCAAACCGAGACTGCAATATTTCGTATGTGTCGTTTTCGGACGTTTCCAAAGGTCTATTACCCATGGTGGATGATCAAAACTTATTTTCACGGATAAAAGTCGATTCGACTCCTAATCGCTACTGATGGGCTCCTAATATTCACTGTTGTTTTGGGATAACCAAGGTAACTCGTTTTTCTAGTGACCTTCTTTATTGTCGGATTATTTCCTAATTACGCTTTCTTTTGTAAATGTAATGCTTTCACGGAACATAATGATGCTATGTTCGCCTTATGTACAACACTGTCTCTGTGTAATGTTTGTGAAATCGACACAATTTAGTTTTTTTGTGCGATTCTGGTTGGGAAAAGGCGAGTATTGATCATTTGAACTGACTTTTTCATTCGTTTATAGACGTTTTTAGATTTTATTTTGAGTTCGTTTAATCGTCTTTATTGTATTTAATGTTCCGTGTAACAGAAAAGAATAGAACATTCTTGCTGCATAGAAAAATCTTACAATTTACGCATTTGATCGAGACACCTAATCGTCCTGGATATGGGCATCTAATTGGTTCAGTACTCGACCAAAGTACGATGCGTTTCTTTTTTCTTCTTCTGATTACTTCATCGGGTGGGAAAAAATCTCAGAGCAAACATTATACAGAGGCGCAGGAAGGAGTTAAACATTGGGCGGTGGATGTTGGGGGTTGGGGAGATTTTTCGAAATTACCCTGTAAATGACGCATTCTGGTGAATTCTGAGGAATTTATAAATATAAAATGAAATACAAATGAATAATTTATAATGCATTATTAATATAATAATAATAGTATTTGCATCATCGCAAAGTAATAGTACACAAATACTAATATGTGTATCAATGTCATAAAAGAAAAAAATCATGCGCTTGTCTAATTTCTGCATACATCTCACAATGTCATACATGTACTAAAACAATCAAATGGCAAGACGCACAGCTTAAATGTTCATTATGAAGAACGACGGTTACACACACAAAAATATACAAATGATACATGAAAAAACAGTATAATTTGAACATCGATTCTCGCGTATACTGTATTCTTGAACAGTTTGTGTCACATTCAGTTAATTCCAAATTTCCAAAACGTAACTGCTCGTGATAAAAAAATATTGTAAACGGCAGTCTTTAAGAAAATTATTGAAATTTACACTTCGCCGAAAATTGGTTCCTTGCCGAGATGTTGAGATTTCACCTTATTTTTCAGTAAGTTATCAAATTTCTGTTCATCGGTTTTTATCCTTAGATTTTATAGTAAAATAAAAATCTTTGTCAGAATGAATATGAAATGAAAAGACAACAATATTCATGATTCGGTTTTAAAAAGATACATATATTGAATACATATATTGAGGTCATAGCAAATCTGACATTTTTAAAACTATGTCTAACCAATTTATAAAGCTTATTCCTCGAATGCATGTTTTTGTCAGGCTTTAATGTCAGTTATTTTATTTACACAATATACTATATCCGTTCGTCAGGTCGTACACTATTAAGATTAACATCACTTGCTGACATTTTAATGTGCGAATATATCATTTTTTCTGTATGTGTATATCAAAATGAACGAGCTGTATTTATTGTCCCTTGTATACATTTAATAGTTGAATGCTGGCATTTGTACATTTTAAAGTGATTAACCGCAGATCTTGTAACTTTATTCAGAGGTTATTAAGTATGTGTTTTAACATTCTTTATGTTAACATTTGTACAAATGATGAGACTCAAATAAACACATCCAGTGTAAAAACTGTCGCGTTGCCTACAAGAGACCGATACATTCTCAAAAAAACATAAGAATATCTACGCTTTAAAACATACTAAAAGAACAAGGCAAACATCAAATTCCTGTATACTTAACTAAATTAAATCAATTAACAAAAACGCCGGTAAGCTTGTAAACTTATAAAAAAGCAGGTAAATACCGGCTCAAAGCCTGAGAAATGGCAGTATTTCCGCCATCAGTTTTTCTTCCTCGACCGTGTACTCAATCTGGATAGTACAGGTCTACAAAATCAAATAAATGAAATTATTGTCGATTGAGAGAAGCGAATTAGAAGATAATTAATTTCTCTTTATGTGATGATAAAGGGCGTTAAATAAACAAACATTCTGAATCAGATAATACATGTATTAGACGTAAATATATTAAAAATGACTAATCAACTTATATTAACTTAAATATATTATAAATGACTTTAGTTAGTACATACACAAGTTTTAACCATGTTCTGTTTCAGATGATATTTTTTTTATTGCAATGACAAAAGCAGCTACTTATTGGGTGCCCTATTGTATAAAACGTGAGGTTCCTTGTTGTCCGCGTAGTTGTGCAAATTAGGTGCCTTTGAACATATTACGTACTCTAAATGAACCGATAGTTCATCATTATACAACCGTGAAATACTTCATGTTCAATTATATCGCAACTATGGATGCTAATGTATCTATCCTCGCGTACAAAGGCATATAAAATGGTATAAATAATGTAAAAATGTTTGTTAAGTATTGTCAATACTGAAATCCGTACAGCAGTGCACCATTTCAAATGCTTATTTTGCGAAAATGACTTACTTTTTCTACTATATTTAGCTATAAAGTTAAATCTGGCATAAACTAGAGTTCCGTGGTAGTAAACATTAACTGAACTTAAGGTTCTGTTGCCGGTTTTGCCCCGGTTTTAAGCCACTCATCATCTTCCAGCTCCATTTTTTATCCGAAAAAACGAGGTGCTTATCCGTTCTTATTCAGGCAACGTATATTTTATCCGTGAAAATTAGTTTTGATCATGCACCGTGTTACCATACCCTTTTTTGAATAAATGCACGCATACAGTCAGTCGCATCAACCACTTCAAACCATAAGTACTCTAGTGTTAATATCCTGATTTTATCGTTTTTCACAGTATTATTTTAACCCAACTTTCGTAGTGTTTACTCCACCGTTTTTACTTTTAAACATTTTATCTTGTCTACTAACAGACATAGGCGTACTTACCCGGGAGTGTGTGCAGCAGTATAGATAGATAGATAGATAAACAAATTAAAGGTGGTAATAAATTATTAGAAAAAGGGAAAAAACACAAATAATCAAGTTGCATAAACACTAGTAAGAGCTGCGTCTCTCGAATTTGTATATTTCTTACAGAAGCCTGGTTTCCTGTTTCCAGCGAAGTCAACATTTGATACTGCGTGTGTTCTATGGCAAGCAATTACTCTAGTGGTATGAATGACTTTCTGCTGTAGCTTGATGTCAAGGAAAGCACATCATAACAGTTTTCAATCAGGTATTTCCGTTATAGAAATTTATATCAGTTTTCTCTTTATTTTATTTTTCATTATTTTTTAAATATAGACTTTTCCCTGAATTGTACACAATTGTTTCAGTTATTTATCTGTTTATCTGAATTTTATATCAGTATTGTTATCATTTTAGTATCGTCATACTGTGAAGTGAAAATAGATGTAAACTGGCAGAAGATTGACAGAAAATTGACATATAAAGGTAATATTAAACTTTTGTTTTCCTCTGTACTATGAGAATAACACCTATCCATAATTAAACCAAGCTTAAATATTGCTACACTTACATCTTTATAGATTATCATGATTGTCAAGTCTTGTTTATCTTCTAGCTCACCAAAGATTCCACATAACACATCATTTACGTTATCTATGACTTTAAAAGGAGACCCACCCATGGTCTCAGTAATTGTTGACTCATACCCCTTTTTCTAAATTGATTGTAATGCAATACTGTATCTCCTGGTTTATCCTTTATACTTGTGAACGGTTGTCCTCTAAGCAAGAGTTACCAACGGTACATATTTGAACCACTCTGTTTGATTTTCATCAACAAATGATGATATCATGTTTACACAAGTTTTAACCATGTTCTGTTTCAGATGATATTGTTTTTATTGCAATGACAAAAGCAGCTACTTATTGGGTGCCCTATTGGATAAAACGTGAGGTTCCTTGTTGTCCGCGTAGTTGTGCAAATTATGTGCCATTTAACATATTACGTACTCTAAATGAACCGATAGTTCATCATTATACAACCGTGAAACACTTCATGTTCACTTATATCGCAACTATGGATGCTAATGTATCTATCCTCGCGTACAAAGGCATACAAAATGGTATAAATAATGTAAAAATGTTTGTTAAGTATTGTCAATACTGAAATCCGTACAGCAGTGCACCATTTCAAATGCTTATTTTGCGAAAATGACTTACTTTTTCTACTATATTTAGCTATAAAGTTAAATCTGGCATAAACTAGAGTTCCGTGGTAGTAAACATTAACTGAACTTAAGGTTCTGTTGCCGGTTTTGCCCCGGTTTTAAGCCACTCATCATCTTCCAGCTCCATTTTTTATCCGAAAAAACGAGGTGCTTATCCGTTCTTATTCAGGCAACGTATATTTTATCCGTGAAAATTAGTTTTGATCATGCACCGTGTTACCATACCGTTTTTTGAATAAATGCACGCATACAGTCAGTCGCATCAATCACTTCAAACCATAAGTACTCTAGTGTTAATATCCTGATTTTATCGTTTTTCACAGTATTATTTTAACCCAACTTTCGTAGTGTTTACTCCACCGTTTTTACTTTTAAACATTTTATCTTGTCTACTAACAGACATAGGCGTACTTACCCGGGAGTGTGTGCAGCAGTATAGATAGATAGATAGATAAACAAATTAAAGGTGGTAATAAATTATTAGAAAAAGGGAAAAAACACAAATAATCAAGTTGCATAAACACTAGTAAGAGCTGCGTCTCTCGAATTTGTATATTTCTTACAGAAGCCTGGTTTCCTGTTTCCAGCGAAGTTAACATTTGATACTGCGTGTGTTCTATGGCAAGCAATTACTCTAGTGGTATGAATGACTTTCTGCTGTAGCTTGATGTCAAGGAAAGCACATCATAACAGTTTTTAATCAGGTATTTCCGTTATAGAAAACATTTTAGTATCGTCATACTGTGAAGTGAAAATAGATGTAAACTGGCAGAAGATTGACAGAAAATTGACATATAAAGGTAATATTAAACTTTTGTTTTCCTCTGTACTATGAGAATAACACCTATCCATAATTAAACCAAGCTTAAATATTGCTACACTTATATCTTTATAGATTATCATGATTGTCAAGTCTTGTTTATCTTCTAGCTCACCAAAGATTCCACATAACACATCATTTACGTTATCTATGACTTTAAAAGGAGACCCACCCATGGTCTCAGCAATTGTTGACTCATACCCCTTTTTCTAAATTGATTGTAATGCAATACTGTATCTCCTGGTTTATCCTTTATACTTGTGAACGGTTGTCCTCTAAGCAAGAATTACCAACGGTACATATTTGAACCACTCTGTTTGATTTTCATCAACAAATGATGATATCATGTGAACAATTGTTCGGTTAGCTCTTTCGAGTAAACAATTACTTTGGGGTCGGTAAACTGAAGTTATTGTTTCATCTATGTCAAGCTTTTTAAATAGCTCTTGAAAGAAATTAGACTTTCTGCAGTTTTTTGTCTATATTGGGTATCGGATACACCCCAACCACCATTAAATATATATGTTAGTTGTTCGTCTTTGGAAGTGATCCCATGCAATCGATGATAAGTCTCTACATCGGCGCACCTAAAGTATATATCTATAAATGGGCCTTGAACACGTAGTTTACTATTACATACATTACAATTTCTACACTACTCTATATTGTCTTTTCTCAAAGGAAACCAGAAATATGTATCTCTATCTTTTCTGTTTCACACATTAAATGTCCTGCACTTACACTATTGTGTAATTGTTCCAGAATCGCATTTGTTTATATGATGTAGGAATAACAGTCTACAATTTATAGCAACTACCATCTTCACTCTCCCATTTCTTACACAAAATAATATTCTTTAAACCCAGTTAATCCAACATAGCCCAGTAATACTTGACTTCTGTATCATGTTTGGAAATATCAGACAATTCAAATTTGACACCATAAACATTATCATTTCATTTAACAGCTTTAATTTTGAATCCTTGTGAAACTCAACCAAATTGTTAATTACACCAACCTCCTCATCCTCTGCTTGCATTTCCTATCAACAGTTGAATTTCTGAATCATTATATCCTATTACGTTTAAGTAAGTTTCTCCTTTGGTTCTGAAATACTTGGACTATTTGTACTTACTGAGTTATCATTTACTATCTTTGGTCCTACACAACCGACAGAGTCACGATCAAATGAAGAAAGTTTCTCCCTGATCTTTAGTATGACATTTCCAATACAACAAGTAGCACTTCCGCATACAATTGAATTCTGAAACTTACAATTATCACCATTCTCAAACTCGAAATACCACACCACTGCGTAGACTGGCAGAAACAATTTCAATGGGCACAAACATAAAAATAAGTTCTACAGTCATAATCAACATTTTACGACCTATATCAGGTAAATCCAGACTGGATAACTAATTTCACCAAACTGTTCACATCACAAGCATACACATTGACACAAACTACTTTACTTTCATTTTCCTTAATCACAATCTTCTCGGATTTCATTATGTCCCTTAAATGTTTATCGTCCAACTTGTTACAATATTTACATTCTTTATCCAAGCAAGGACGTCTCGATAAGCATCTGCATTACAATGCACCCTTCCAGCCCTGTGTTTAATACTAAAGTCATAGGCTGACAAACATGTAAGCCACCCATCAAGTGACCGTCAATATCTTTGAAATTTAATAACTATTGAATAAATAGCGATAAGGGAGATCCTTTGGAAATAACAAACGCAACCAATAGACTCTCCAATGCTGTCTAAAACATCATAAATACGAGGGACGGCCAGAAACTATGTGGACTTTGCTATTTCTAGGAACATTTGATGGATTTTTTAAAAAATAATGTTTTCCTTTAGATCTATTCCCCCAGCGCCACTTCTATACATGTTTGCCACTTATATGGGAGCTTTTTTTATTCCCGCAGCAACCACAATTCAGGTCCATGGCTAAGGTACTTTAAACAGCCGTAATTAAACAATATCTCTAGTCATATTTCATCCCAGTAAGCATGTTTTCAGTTCTGGAAATAAATGAGAGTCCCTGGGGTCAAGGTCTGGTTTAAAGGGAGGTTGTGATAATTTCCATTTTATTAAAATGATTACTTCCGCTGTAGCTTAGGCAGTCTGACAGAGGGCATTGTCGTGTAGAAGAAGCACATTTTTTTCCTGAGCTAGTCTCGGACGTAGTTGTTTGATATTTAACGCAGCTTAGTGAGAACTATTTCAGAATAATATTTGGCAGTAACAGTTCTACCTTTTGATACAAAATGTGTCAGTATAATGCCGTGTGCATCCCAGAAATTGCCATGACTTTTCCAGCTCAAGGAAACTGTTTAAATGTTTTTGGGGATGAAGAACTAGACCGTTCCCATTGTAGCCACGTTTCATTCCCATTGGGGATAAATAACTAGATCGTTCCCATTGAAGCCAATTTCATCCCCATTGGGAATGAATAACTAGATTGTTGCCATTGTAGCTACGTTTCATCCCCAGTAAAAATAGAATTCAAAAATACGTTTTTGTTATCGTCAGGAAATCAGCTGTTAAAATATGTCCAATGATTTTCAAAAGAATATTTTTAGATTGTTCTCTGTATCTCTATCTCTATATATAAACATATGCCTCATATGACATGATCACAAATGTTTCCTGATCATTTCTAAAATGCAACTACCCAAACGGTTTTAAAAAAAGAAGGTTTAAGGTTGGTCAACGGTTAGCATTTGCGGTCATCTTGGATAGTAGGTTGTCTTATTTGTAACAAATAGCAAGGATTATCCATGTATGTTAAATTTGCTCAAAATCGGTTGAGCGGTTTCAGATAAGAACTCGTTTCAATCAGTTCTTTTACGTTTATGTTGTTGCCATAGACGATGTTTAATTGCCAGGCAAATCGTAAAAAATAATCACTAAACTTTGTGTTTGAAGGAAAACAAAACTAGAGTATCTAATTATGCATTGTGTATGTTATGTCTTGTTTATGTTTGTAAAATATGTTATAATTAGTCTGTTACGTATTTACATGACATGTGAAATACAATATCACTAGTAGAATAAAGTAACCAAGATGTCCTTTCAAGCACTCTACAGAAAATAAATTATATAATCAGTTGTTGTAAATTTATTTTATTACAGAACTTGGGCGTAATTATATACACTTGATGAGTTCATTTGCTTTTAAAATGCCATATTTTTAACTGATTTATTTGTTTCAGAAGAAAATGGATTTTTTAAAGATGTGGGCAGGGATGTTTGCAAAAGGATCGGCAGACCCTAAGTCTAATTCTGAAATGCTCATTAAAGTTACAGAAGATCTTGGTTTTAGTGAGGAATCAAGAAAAATAATGGCAGAGGCATACACAATTAATGGTCTGCTAACAAGTTTAAAGGCGTCTATGAGGACTCAATATTCTTGTGTAAAAATAATGGGAAGTTCCATTGAAGCAACATCTACCATGACAATGGACTCAGATATAGATTTCATATACTTTAATCCTGTGATGGAAGTCAGACTGAACGACTATATACCTGGGTCTAAATTTCCATACCTATGCATGGTTAGGGACGGTACTACACTTCAAGGATATACAAAATTACAGCTATATAAGGAAGGCAAGGTACTGACAGATGGTAAAATAATGAATGACAACGATTTGTTCTGGCACAAGTTCTTACCCGATACACGAGGTAGAATTGTTCTTTCAAATGAGTATACTGAATTTATAGCAAACTTCACAAACTATGCAGGTTATGGCGAAAGACATGGTCCCGCTGCCACTACACGGGGAATAGGAAGGCCTATAGACCACGTAGAAGCTTATGTATGTCAATATCTGCCACAGGAGGTTGAACCATGGTTTCGTCGGGAACGACATTATGGATGGCCATCGCCAGGTACATGTGATCTGTTTAAAAAGATGGGATGTTTTGTTGTACCAGTTGGACATCCAAGTAGCCCTGAGCGAAACTTAGAATGGAGAATATCCCTATCCAACCAAGAATTGTATCTCATGCAGAACTTAAATGCAGTGCAATACAGATGTTACATTCTTCTAAAATTGATCAAACCCATATACAATGGTGTAATAAGTTCATACCATTGTAAAACTGCACTGTTTTACACAATAGAAAATAATAGTCAAGATATCTGGACACGGGAGAATCTCTCCGTGTGTCTACTGAAATGTTTAGAACAACTGCATGATTGGATAAATACGAAAAACTGTCCAAATTATTTTATTACAAAAGAAAATATGTTTGATACAAAACTTAATGAAACAAACCAAAGAAGTTTACAACTGTCTATACGTCTTATTAAAACAGAAGAATGGTTGTCCAATTTTTGTAATATGCATAATAATATCATGAATATACCGAGTTTAATATATGAAGAAAAACATATGATGATCTTGGGTGCACAATGCATTAAAGTGCGACTCATAGTACTTATGGAGGCACTTTTGGATTTCAATGCCAGAATCAATGGGGAGATAATAGTTTTTTTGGAAAATGTACTCCAGAGTTTAAACCTAGAAACATAAGTCTGCCATAATCCAAGTTTCCAACCATTTCCAGAAAAGAATTTGTTTTTTTGTTTTTTACCAGATTTAACACCACAGTACACCTATGATTTTGCTGTGCCTAAAAGACAGGAACTTTCTTCGTATCTGTCTAGTAACGGTGACATTCGAAAAACGTTTACACTCATAGAACGTTACATATCAAGTAAACTAGAACTTCTAAACTTGCTTCGAGGAATACAGGTCATTTCCTCCACCGATAGTATCTGTGAAAATGCTAACACTATCCAAAACAAAATTAAAAGAGGAAGTGTGATGTATTTGCTTGGACATTATACAGATTGCTGCTATTGTCTAAAAGACGCTGAAACACTTGTGGGGCATTTATCAATTCCCGTCAGTTGTATTTGTGGCAGTACTCGTCCGATTCAGCATTTACAAATGAAGAGAATATCGAAAAAATACCAATCTCTAGTTAGAAATAACAGTACGTTATCAAACTCCTTGTCGGTAGATATTCTCGCGGACTACATATTAATGTGTTTAAAGTTCGACACACAAGAGCTGGATATGGTGCCATGTGCTCTTCTTGTCGAGGCGTACAGGTCGTTTGGGATACCTAGAACTAATACTCTAAATCCCGATTTTACTATTTTTGACATTTCTAGGAATAACTGGGTAGTGGTTGATCCTCTTGTTTACATGTATTATCTGCAGTATACAAATTATGAGGCAATGCACATCAGATCGGAAAAGTCACTTGCTCTGAGTAAGTTGGAAGACATCATCTTACATGACTTGCTTGTTCGAGAAATGGGACATTTAGAGACAGCCTTAAATGTGCTGGGTCACATATACTCCAAAAAAGGATGGTATAAACTGGCTTCAGAATGCCTACGAAAGTCTTGGAAAATTATACCGGAACACAACGCAGCTAAGTGGCATATGATGTTCATGCTGTTTGGATGTAGATAATCTTTTAAACTATTGATTATCCCCGCTTCTTGTCTCAAACGTCTTAATACCGTTTATCTGCCCTTTGCAATACCTTACCGATTCATTCTCATTTTGCAGTGACATCGTGTGGTTGAATAGGCAGGTAGGCGGTCTTTGTTTCACTCAACCCTCGTGTTAGATGCTTTATACATATCTTATCACAGTCTCCATCGCCTTACTTAACCGTTCACCTTATCCCTGCCTTCTTTCAGTCGCACCCCTTTTTCAACTGTCCACGCGAACAGTGTTATTTCTTTGCTATTTTCAACGAAAACATTTTCATTAACTAGAACAATATACCTGACGGTTCTTATTGATATTTTGGTTGCAATTTCCCGAATGTCGATTCCAGTTATATACTTATTTACCGACATGCTGCGGACCATAGTGGGACATGGGATAAACATGCGGTCGTTGTTAGAAGGTTTTTAGCGATAAGAATTGCATTGGTTTTGTACATGATTATTAAATGACAATCTAGTGAATCGTGGTAGGAAAGTTTGGATTTGAAACAAAGATGAATGTTGCCCAGGGGACAATTGGTTTAGAAGAAAATTCATACGATGCCTGACTGGTAATAATAAAACGTACGCCTACAGCTTAGTAGGTTTTAATTTACAGGTCAAGCTAGGAATTTATAAACTATGAGGCTATGATTTGTTTTAATATTGTCAAGAAATAATTAAGAGTGTTCAACTTAGGAGACGTAGTGCCTTTGCGCAGATAAACCTGGTTCTTTGGTGTTTTTCTTTTCTTATTTTTTGGAAACTTATATAGATATTAGAATTGTTTGTAAGAATAAATATATTATTGTTATCAATACTCTATGTTCTATTTTGAAATAAAATGAATTGTTATTGTTTGTTCTAGTTGCAGTGTTTGCATTTTAGTCATAACATAGTGTAACCTTTAAAGGGACACTGTCCGTAAGTAAGCATATATTGAGCAAAACCGAATAACTGTCTGACTTTTATTCAGTGAAATGTATACATGGAAACTTGAGCATAGACCCAAAGAAGTCTGTAGTAATGCATTCGTGAATGTGAAAAAAAGTAGTTAATTATTATCATTTTCTGCTGATCACGTGACTTCCATTAGCGCATTAGGTTTTCTACACAGTATTTATTGCGTAATGTTTATAGCCCGCTTAGCTCAGTCAGGAACGACGTCGACTATCGCGCGCTCACTATTTATTACTCGCGAGTGTAATTTTAGTTTGGGCTACGAGTTCAAACGCACAAAGCCGTACTTCCTTTTTTGTACCGCGACTGAATTCCGTTAAACAATCTTGCATTTAATTAGTAAATATTCAATAATGCTTAGTGTGTAATGTTTGTGAACATCATTAGTGTGAGTTTTATAAGCTAAAAGTTACGGACATTGTCCCTTTAATACTAAAAAATACAAGTCAAAATCATTCTTGGTAAAGGACCTTATGTTAATGCTATATACAAAATATTAGAAATCTAGCTCTTGCAGTTCAGAGAAAGAGGTGTTTACAGTTCTACCGAGGCGGTGAAATTGGACCCCATAATGGGTAACCATTTAAACATACCTTGTAAAGGAGTTAGACGTGAAAATCATGGCTCTTATAGTAGTATGAACCTGCCATAGAGTCGTGATTCCTGTGCCTTTAGGAATCGGCAGGACCCCGTACCGACCCCGTACACACTTTTCCGGTGAGGTTTCTGAAAGCATCACGCAATGCCTGACGTATTTCAATAGGAAAAACCTTAAATACCACAACTGCATACAGAATACTTACCAAAGAGAGAAAAGATACGCCGATATAGTCAGTGTTCGTTAGAGGGCCGTTAATTGCCATTATTTACGTTCGGAATAATTTCCTTCTCGTTTGACGTCTCGTTCCGTATTATGAAACTTAACCCCGCCCTGCTCACACACCTTGGTTAACGTTGTAGATTTGTGTCAGCAGTGGGCGGGTTTAAGTTTCCAAGTACGGAACAACACCGCGCGGGATACTTTAAATGGTAAACATTTAAGAAAATATGTCTGCTGAAACACGGAGTCTCACACAAAAATCCCTAAATCAACGAGATATTCTTCTCTCTGGTGAGTTGTATGCATGCACGCGTGGTTTTTAAGTTTTTTGCTATTGAAATACGGTGGTTGTTCATGCAGACTTTGCTTGATGCCTTCAAAAATCTCTCTTGATGGGTTCAACCCTGATACCTACCTATTCTATAAAGGATGACATCGTAGCTCTATGGTAAGCACACACCATAAAAGCTGCGAGAACTAAGAGCTGCGAAAAAAAACAGCTATAAAGAAGCATAAGCTTATTACAACAGCAACAACAACGACAATGATCATTTAAACAGTGAAGAAACAACAACAAAAAACATTCTAAAAGAAAGTAATGGCCGTTACTCGTGTTTCGATCCAGCTGATTTTCAAACATATCCTAAAATGTATAGGTATCAACAAAATGGCCAAGTGTGGAAAAGATCGGATGAAGGTGATAGAGTGTCAATAAGGTAGAATACTGAGTTTTTCATTAAAACAAGGGCCATAATCAGTTGTTTAATATCCGATATTGGTGGTTTTCGAACTTTTCCGAGCTTTCACTGACCCTGACAAAGTTCGGTAAAATTAATTAAAAAATGAAGCTGCTGTTGTGTAAGCTAAACGGTAATATGGCATTTTTCAATTAAAACAAGGTCCATAACTATGTTGTTCAATTTCCAATAATGGTGACTTTCAAACTTATCTAAGTTTTCCGATATCGATATTATAACCTCCTTTAAGTTTTGTGAAGATGATTCGCCCGAAAAAAGTGCTAGAGTAATAATAATGCAGAATATAGCATTTATCACTAAAACAAGTGCCAAAACTCTGTTGTTTAACATCCGATATTAGTGGTTTTCGATCTTAAGCGAGTTTGTAGTATAAAGACCCTAGCAACGTTTGGTAAAAATCAAATTGCAAAAGTGCTAAATATTTAACAACAAAAAAGTTAACGGATCTTTGGAAACGGCCGAACACGATAAATACGAAATAAGGTCGTCTGAAAATGTATGTTGATTGTTTGAAAAATGCGGTATCAAGCATGGAATCGACAAATTTGCTTAATCCAAATATGCGTAGTAAAGACTCAGTAATGACTCAACTGAATTTATCCATCTCACTATAAACTAATGTTTAAACATATTTATTTTACATCGATTGCGAAACAAGTTCTTACAACTTAGATTGATCACTCTCGATGGCTTCCTGGGTGGAACCAGTACTAAGCAATTTGGATTAATTATCTTGCTCAAGGATAAATAACGTGGCCTCGACGGAGGATCGAACCCACGACCTCTCGATCAGGAGTTCGGCGCTCTACCACTGGACCACGCACTCCACTATAAACTAATGGTTATCAGATCGTGAGATCTATATTCAAAAAAATCTGAAATCATGAACTGGATATATTCTTGTCATCTGGAACATTAAAGAAAACCATATTTTCTCATTTTGAAAAAAGAACCAAATTTTAAGCAACAAAATCGTTAGTACCATCACAAACAAGGCAACCTCTTTAGTGAAACCAGTTAGCGTCAGGACAATTGCAAGCGTAAATAGAAACAAATAACAGTTTCAGACATAACAGATATGTATGAAATGGTTGACAATAGGGATACAGCCTTGGAACGGTCAGTGGCAAACAAAAGACCGATGGGATTTAAAACCAGTTTCTGATGTGTATCAAACTTCACTCTTACGCTATTGTCTTTCCAATTAAACTGGAAAGTCCCTGCAAGGCTATATTCTCTAACAAACTAGGCAGCATAAATAGGCAATATAAGTAAATATAATAAGATGGTCATGTATACATGAATATAAAACAAAAACCTAGAAAACCCCAAAGCAAGTTATCAATGACTTTACAGAAGCCAGAACAACAAGAGAATAAACTAATTAGGCCACGTCAAGTCAAGAAATATAAAAAGATCGGACAGGGAATGTAGCATTCAAGGAGGACAGTCAACCACAAAACACAGAAACAAACACGCAAACAGACAAACAAGAAGGCAAAAGTAATAATAAAAGCGAACGACATCACAAACACAAAAGGGTTGACAATAGGGCTACCGCATTGGAACGGTAACTGGCAAAGTAGGCCACTGGTAAGTGGCAAGGTAGGCCACTGGGGTTTTAAACCGGTTCTAGGGTGCAGCAAACCTCAGACTTGCCCCCCTACTGTCATCCCATTAAAACAGGACAGTGTAAATAAAGAAATCCCCGCCATGATCTAATCTCTAACCAACAAGGCAGCATCAATAGGCAATATAAGTAAAACACAAATATGCTCGTGTTAGTATAATACAAACAAAAACAATAGCCCAGAAAGCCACAATGAAGACTGACGAACGTTTCGTAAAATGCTGCCTAGTGTTATGACGTTTTACGGTCCTGGAGGTGCAGCGACCAGACATCCCGTTATTTAAAAATGAGAAAAATGGTCCTATTAAAACCACAGAACCCAACATCAATGATCCGCATGGTACCACGAACTACGAGCAAATGAAATACTCAATGAACAAGACTATACACAACACAGACATTGGTGCAGATATGGATACCGATGTGTAAGTGAATGAAATACTTAATGAACAGGACTATATACAACACAGACAAACAGTGGTGCTGACATGGATACCGATGTGTAAGGGTCTGAAATACTCAATGAACAGGACTATATACAACACAACCAAACAGTGGTGCAGACAAGGATACCGATGTGTAAGGGTCTGAAATACTCAATGAACAGGACTATACACAACACAAACAGTGATGCAGACATGGATACCGATGTGTAAGGCTCAGTAGGCAATACGGCTTACTGGTTAGCTTAAGCCGATCTAATGTATACACAACCACGTGTCAGCGCCCAAATTAGCATGAAAATGTAATAAAAAAGTACATCACATCAATCTCTAGCAATAAAGTTCACATCCAGAGAAATGAGTAAACGATACACATAAATGTTGTTGTAATGATATATAAAAAAATAAAATAATTAGAAACACATCAGGATGTATCGAGAATTATACTGAACAACACCAACAGTTGCAGCCAAAGAGAAACCCAATCTAGGATACGACCAAAGACTATGTGGGACGAAAGATCATGTACCTATCTCATTTCACTGTTTTAGAAGGTGCAATCATGGAGTCACAAGAAGTTGTCCAGTCACCGCCAAAAATGAAGTGTTGTGATTGAATGTGCTGAGGTCAGTCACTAATCATGGATTGCGTTGCAATACTAACGGGTCGTATCCTTTCTGAAACATTTCCTGATTTATTTTGATTTATTTGATATATATGTGGTCAGGAAATTCGTCAGCCCATTTAATTTCCGAAGTTAATAGATCACATCTTCCATTAAATAACGGCTGCGATATTCATAGTCTCATATATGTTTTTAGGTTGGTACTTCTCCAGTAGGTTTTAGAACTTTGAGAAAGATCGACGTAGTTTGTGATAACGAACATCTGCCGGAAGAATAAATTCAGTTCGATCATTGAAGTCCTTAACATCTTTACAAGTTCTAGCAAAACAAATGAGCTGGGAGAATAACCAAGTATGATATTGCACAAGCGTCATCAACGTTAGTCATATCTCACACGACGATTATGAGCTGTAAATAATGAACTAAACTGGAGTTATACCACTATAAAGAGATATGATGGATAACTCTCTTATAACAGCTTTTAGTATGTATGTCCCATTTGAAATCGAGAGATAAAGATGGAAGAATTAATGCTGCTGTGATATCGGAGCTGTTGGCTTTATTCAACAAAAGCGCTGGTGGATACATATTAGTGACCATTTGAGCTAAGAACGCATTAACAATATTAAGTATGACATCCAGATACCGAGATATATTATTAAACACATCAATACTGGCTAGCAGGTGCCACACTAAACATAAAATCTCTTGCATAACAGTGTAAAAACAAAGTTAATCTCAAGAGGAATACCAACAACCTTGCGGTAAACTGTTATACCGTATCTATAAAGACGTTATTTAGAAGGAAAAGATAACTCTCTACAAACAGTAGCGCAAGTTCACATGTCATATTTATCATGTAAAGAAAGCCCTGATATATTACAAGCAAGCTAATAGTTCCTTCTCAATGTTCTCCCGCCAATATATTCTGTAAAAAGTGAATACATTTCTCTTTGATCATGCAATGTGGGAAAGTGGTGTATAGTGTTCAAACGTCATAGGTGCTTACAGTAAAGGAATGGAAATTTATCAAGGGCTTCTCCTGAGTTTTTGTTCGGCCAAAACAAATTGATTCCTGATTTTCAAAAGCCTTTCCGCAATATGATAAGGTTACTGCAAATTATGTTGTAAACAGTCCATTTTCCCCTGTAGCCTTGATCATTGTTTTCTGAAACCACTCAAGTTGTACCTGAAATAATATCGGGATCATGATGAAAACTTTTAATAAAATGGCTATTATCGAAATTCATCAACTATTTCACTCACTAGTTATAATGCCGATACACACAAATACCAGTATAGTGAACATTGACTCACCTATGTACATACACGATAGCTCACTTGACTACGTTCACAGGTAGTTACTCACCTAGGTACACACGTAATAGCTCAATTGTCTACGTTCACAGACAGTTACTCACCTATGTGCACACACAATAACTCACTTGTCTACGTTCACAGACATTAACTCACCTATATGCACACGCAATAACTGACTTGTCTGCGTTCACAGACAGTTACTCACCTATATGCACACGCAATAGCTCAATTGTCTACGTTCACAGACAGTAACTCACATATGTACACACGCAATAACTCACTTGTCTACGTTCACAGACAGTAACTCATCTATGTACACACAAAATAGCTCAATTGTCTACGTTTACAGACAGTAACTCACCTATGCACACACACAATAGCACGCTTGTTTATGTTCACAGACAGTTATTCACCTATATACACACACAAGAACTCACCTCTCTATGTTCACAGACAATAACTCACCTATGTACCCACACAATAGCATACTCGTCTATGTTCACGCAAAGCAACTCACATATGTACTCACACAATAGCACGCTGTTTATGTTCACAGACAGTAACTCACATATGTACACACACAATAGCACGCGTATTTATGTTCACGGACGGTAACTCACCTATGTACACAGGCACAGTAACGTATGTGGCAATTTTAACATTTAACAAATTATCTGCCGATGTATACATACAATAGCTCACATGTCAAATGTACACGTACAGTATCGTGTTTGACTTCTTACACAATATACATATCCTATACTCAATAACTCACTATTATATTTGCATATTCAATAACTCACCTATGTACACGCACAATAGCTCACTTGTCTACGTTCACAGACAGTAACTCACCTAGGTACACACACAATAAGTAAACATGCTTGTCTACGTTCACGGACAGTAACTCACCTATGTACACACACGATAGCACGCTTGTCTATGTTCACGGACACTAACTCACTTATGTACACACATAATAGCTCACTGGTCTACGTTCACAGACAGTAACTCAACTACGTACACACATAATAGCACGCTTGTCTATAGAAAAGAAATATAAAAAGATCGGACAGGGAAAGTAGCATTCAAAGAGGACAGTCAACCACAAAACTCAAAAACAAACACGCAAACAGACAAACAAGAAGGCAAAAGTAATAATAAATGCAAACGACATCACAACCACAAAAGGGTTGGCAATAGGGCTACCGCCTTGGAACGGTCAGTGGCAAAGTAAGCCACTGGGGGTTTAAACCGGTTCTAGGGTGCACCAAACCTCACACTTACCCTACTGTTATCCCATTAAAACAGGACAGTGTAATGGGGCCTTTACACAGGATGGCAACCTTTGTGCCTCCCGTGTGCGACCATAACATTTGCCAGGTCGTCGTTGGAGGCTCAAAGGAGGCAGAATGGTTGCCTAGGTCGTTCAAAGGTGGTACATAGGAGGTTCAGACATCGCCATGGACGCCATGGTCGCCGTGAATTTTTGAACATGTTCAAAACAGTCGCACAAAGGTCGCCGAGGAGGTTGGTTGCTCAAAGGTGGCTCAAAGGAGGCAGAAGGGAGGCACAAGCATTACCGTGGTTGCAGAATGGAGGCACAGTTGTCGCCCAATGATCGCCAGGTAATAGATGCGTTCTGCTGCAAATTTTCCCGTCAATCTGGGCGATGCTTCTGCCTCCCTTGTGCCTCCCTTGTCCCTCCACTGTGCCTCCTTTGGACGACCAATAGCGTGCATTGAACGATGACTGTGGCGACCGCAGTGCCTCTATTCGGCGACCACGGCAACCCTTGAGCCACCATGACAATGCTTCTGCCTCCCTTCTTTCTCCTTTGAGCTACATGTAGTGCCTCCTCAGCGTGCCTATAAATAGAGGGCTGGTACCTGCAATGTTTTATTGTGTTTGCAGACGCTGAATGGTGAACAACTCGACTCAAGAAAGACTCAACAGGCACAAGACATCATGCCTTTAAATCTTTATCTTCTAGAGATGTTCTCACGTTGGCAGCTAGGATGAAAGTGATGGAAAAGCGCCAGAATCAGGGAATATATATACCCAGGCACTCCAGGTTTCCCAGCAGTCGCAAGGTGTCGCCCAAACAATGCTCAAGGGTCGCCTAGGAGGCAGAAGCATGGCTGAATGGTCGTCCAGTGATCGCCGTTAGTTGCCGTTGGTCGCCGATGATGGCACAGAGTAGGCACAGAGGAGGCTCAATGGTTGCCCAAACATTGCTCGGGAGTCGCCTATGTAGCCTACAATCGCGTTGGTTGCCATAGGTTGCACAGGGGACGCACAGGGGAGGCAGGCAGGTGGCTCAGTGGACGTACAGGTCGTTCGTAGATCGCCATGAAAATGCCCGAAAATTGCATTTTTGGTGGTTCAAGGGATAATAGTCAACATTTTCATTTATTTATCTCTTTAAATTATATCTCAATCTTTATCCGTTTTTCTCTTATTTAACTTTCACTGTGTTTTAACTCTCTCTGCATCCAACTTTCTTTATCTGGCGTGTTTCCGTTGTGACTTTGCTTTTATAATAGGGCTAATAAAAACACGCACCTATTAGTGAGAAGAACCATTATTTCTATTGGTTGAAGCAATACGCTTACAACCAATCAGAATAGCGTTAACAAATACGGACATTATCTCATTTGTGTTTCTAAGGTAAAGAAAATGTGTGTCTTTTTCGATACATAAACGTTATCAACTTATCACAATGAAAGAGCGGTATGAATCGATAATACAACTTACAGTTTAACAAGGTAGGCAAGTAATTACGCATTACAATATGATATCATTGAACTATTACTGCACAAATATTTTGTTTATACATACAGTTAGGTTTAACACGTATTCCCTTAGAAACATGCCCTGTGTAGAAGGAAGGAAGGAAGGAAGGAAGGAAGGGAGGGAGGGAGGGAGGGAGGGAGGGAGGGAGGAAGGAAATGAAAGGTAAGGGGAAGGGGAGGGAAGGGAAGGGAGTAGAGGTGAGTGCAGGGGAGGGCAGTGGAAGGGAGGGCAGGGCAGGGCAGGGCAGGGGATGGGAGGGGAGGAAGGGAGGGAGGGAGGGAGGAAGCAAGGCAAGGAAAGGGAAGGGAAGGGAAAGTGAAAGGGAATGGGAGGGAGGGAGGGAGGGAGGGAGGGAGGGAGGGAGAAAGCAAGAAAGAAAGAACGAAAGAAAGAAAAAGAAAGAAAGAAAGAAAGAAAGAAAGAAGAAGGAAGGAATGAGTGAAGAAACAAGACTCATACAGACTGACGTTACAAACGTTACAATTGTAATGAAACGACATGTAGCCTATATAGCACTAACCCCTCGCCAAGGGAATTGGTCCCAATTACCAATGATAAGTTATCTGTAGTATGTATTAACACAGGCCTAAGAACAAACAAATTGGGCACTGTGTGATTTACCTGCATTTAACGTTGGACAGTGCGAACATTTCACAAAATCTTGCCAAACTTTAAACTTTTGTATTTTGAAGAGTTTTATATATACAAGTTTCATATATCCCAAAACCCATCACAAATTTAATTTTCCTTCTAATGATAGCATTTTCCTGATTAAACAAAAAAGGAGTTCAACGGAAACTTTTACTACGTCAAACCTTGATTTTATAACAGAAAAGCCGAAAACGATGATCCTTTTTTTTATAAACAGATTTTTATTTAAAAAAAAAAGCAGATTTATTATGATCCCATTTAGATATTCATTATGAATCTTTTGAATGAATTTTCATCAAAATCAATGAAAAATAAGAGAGGAGATAGAAGGAAATGTTAAGGTGCCACTTGATATTTTGGCTACTTCATTGATACAGATAGGAAGTATTTTAATATGTTTTTAGTGACATCAACTACTGTTATAAACATACATGCATTTAACAAGTAATGGCAGATCATTAAATAAAATTATGTAATACACTAAGGCAAATTATCAACACTAGCCGTAACACTAGTCAATATTTGTAGAAAACTACGAAAACTGTAGACCTAAACTTTTCAAAATTCACATAAGATGACAATATTCCATCCATCAACCAAATTGAGCGTCACTGAGATGCTGAAGAGAATGGGTTGGTGATACCCAGAACAAAGGAGGTCATATGCACGTCTGTGTCTATTCTATAATATTGTATATTACCTAGTACATATACCAATTCCAGCCAATATACAAAGTAAAAACAGTCTACAGATACTGCCACTCAATCATATATAGACAAATACACACTGCAGTGATATATTACATATATTATTTTTTTCCTCTGGCCATAGAACATTGGAATGCTCTGCCAGAAGATGTTGTGCTGATGCATGACTTGAATAAATGCAAGCATGCAGTCAATCGCATCAACCACTTCAAACCATAATTGCTGTAGTTTTTTTATCCTGTTTTGATATTTTTCACAGTATTATTTCAACACACCTTTCACACTATTTACTCCACCGTACTTACTTTTAAACCTTTTATCTTGTCTACTAACAGAAACAGGCGTACAACCTGCTCGAAGTTACCCGTGAGTGTGTGCAGCAGTAGAGAGAGATAGATAGATAAACAAATTTAAGGTAACATATAGTTTTCACACTAGTATAACTGTCGGTTGATAAGATTCGGCATTAAAAATAGTTTCACCACAGTGTGAAGTCATGGGTTTCTACTCAAATTACTGTAATGTACATACACATTCACTGAAAATATTATATTAATAATGTAACGTAAAATAAAACATTAAAAGTTATATGTCTTACAGAAGCCTGGTTTGCTGTTTCCAGCGAAGTTAACATTTGATCCCGAACACGTTCTATGGCAAGCAATTCCTCTAGTGGTATGAAGGGCTTTCTGCTGTAGCACATCATAACAGTTTTCAATCAGGTATTTCTTTTATAGGAATTTATATCAGTTTTCTCTTTATTCTTCTTTTTATCAGTTTAATTATAGATCTTCTTTCATCCTGAATTGTACACAGGTTTTTCAGTTATGTATCTGTTTTCGTGAATTTTATGTCAGTATTGTTATCATTTTAGTATCGTCATGTTGTGAAGTGAAATGGGATCTCAACTGGCAGAAAATTGACAGATAACAGGTAACATAAAGCTTGTGTGTTCTCTCTTTACTACGAGAATAACACCTATCCATAATTAAACCAACTTTAAATATTGCTACACTTACATTTTCTTTAGATTATCAGGATTTTCAAGGCTTGTTTATTTTCTACGCCCACCAAAATTTCTATATACCATATCATTTACGTTATCTGTGACTTTAAAAGTAGAGCCAGCCATGGTCTCAGCAATTGTTGACACACACCCCTTTTTCTAAATTGATTTTAATACCATACTGTATCTCCTGGTTTATCTCATGGTTTATACACATTGAAGTGATGTTTAACATTGTAATTTGTTTTCATACTCAATCCAGATTCTCAGACAAATCTCTAACACAATCACGTATGCTGGAATACATTTTCACCTAAAACTTTTTCAGGTGATCCAACAATCAAATTAACTGGCATCTTTACCTCTCTACCCAGTGAAACAAGGAGACACTCCTGTAGGCTCGTGAACGGTTGTCTTCTAGGCAAGAATTACCAACGGTACATATTTGCCCCAGTCTTTCTGATTTTCATCAACAAATAATAATATCATGTTAAGTATTGTTCGGTTACCTGAAAGAGGTAACTACTTTGGGGTCGGTAAACTGCAGTTCTTGTTCTATCTATGCCAAGCTTTTTACATAGCTCTTGAAATAAATTAGACTTTCTGCAGCTTTTTTTTTCTATATTGGGTAACGGATACACCCCAACCACCATTTCGTCTTTTGAGGTGATCGAATGCAATCGATGGTAAGTCTCTACATCGGCGCACCTACAGTATATATCTATAAAGGGGCATTGAACACGTATTTTTACTATTACATACATTACAATTTCTACACCACTCTACATTGTCTTTTCTCAAAAGGAAACCAGAAATATGTATCTCTGTCTTTTCTGTTTGACACATTTAAAAGTCCTGCACTAACACTATAGAATCCAGAATCCAGAATGATGTAAGAATAACAGTCTACAATTTGTAGGAACTACCATCTTCACTCTCCCATTTCCTATAAAAATATAATTATTCTTTAACACCAAAGAATCCAACCAACCCAGTAATACTTGACTTCTGTATCATGTTTGGAAAGAGAGAGAGAGAGAGAGAGAGAGAGAGAGAGAGAGAGAGAGAGAGAGATTAAAGGTAATAAATTATTAGTAAAAGGGAAATAACACAAATAATCAAGTTGTATAAACACTAGTAAGAGTTGTGTCTCTCGAATTTGTATATTGTGACAGATATATTTCTTGCAGAAGCCTGGTTTCCTGTTTCCAGCGAAGTTAACATTTGATCCCGCGTATGTTCTATGGCAAGCAATTCCTCCAGTGGTATGAACGACTTTCTGCTGTAGCTTGATGTCAAGGAAAACACATCATAACAGTTTTCAATCAGGTATTTCCGTTATAGGAATGTATATCAGTTTTCTCTTCATTCTTCTTTTCATTATTTTTTAAATATCGATTTTTTTCCTGAATTGTACACAATTGTTTCAGTTATTTATCTGTTTACCTGAATTTTATATCAGTATTGTTATCATTTTAGAATCATCTGTGTATATATGATGTAAGAATAACAGTCTACAATTTGTAGGAACTACCATCTTCACTCTCCCATTTGCTATATAAAATATTATTCTTTAAAACCAAAGAATCCAACATAGCCCAGTATTACTTGACTTCTGTATCATGTTTTCAAATATCAGACAATTCAGGGTTGACACCACTAAAATGATCATTTCATTTACCAACTTTAATTTTGAATCCTTGTCTTGCAATTCATCCAAATTGTTAATTACACCAACCTCCTCATCCTCTGCTTGCTTTTCCTATCAACAGTTGAGTTTCTGAATCATTGTATCCCATTACGTTTAAGTAAGTTTCTTTTTTGATTCTAAAATACTTGGACTATTTGTACTTACTGAGTTATCATTTAATATCTTTGGTCCTACACAACCGACAGAGTCACGATCAAATGAAGAATGATTCTCTCTGATCCTTATTATGACATTTCCCATACATCAAGTAGCACTTCCGCATACAATTGAATTCTGAAACTTACAGTTTTCACCATTCTCAAACTCGAAATACCACACCACAGCGTAGAGTGGCAGAAAAAAATTCAATTGGGTACAAACATCAAAATAAGTTCTACAGTCATAATCAAGATTTTACGAACTATGTCAGGCATATCCAGACTGGACTGATTTCACCAAACAGTTCACATCACAAGCATACACATTGACACAAACTACTTCATTTTCATTTTCCTTAATCACATTCTTCTCGGATTCCTTTATGTCCCATACATGTATCGTCCAACCAGTTACAATATCTACATTCTTTATCCAAGCAAGGACGTCTCGATAAGCATCTGCATTACAATGCAAGCTTCCAGCCCTGTGTTTAATACTAAAGTCATAGGCTGACAAACATGTAAGCCACCCATCAAGTGACCGTCAATATCTTTGAAATTTAGTAACTATTTATTAAATAGTGATAACGGAGATCCTTTGGAAGTAACAAACGCAACCAATAGAATATCCAATGGTGTCTAAAACATGCTTTATTTCGACACCATAAATACGAGGGACGACCATAAACTATGTGGACTTTGCTATTTCTAGGAAAATATGATAGATTTTTTTAAAAATAAGTATTCCTTTAGATCTATTCCCCCAGCCACGTCTATACATTCTATATGTTTGCCACTTATATGGGAGCTTTTTTTTATTCCCGCAGCAACCACAATTCAGGTCCATGGCTAAGGTACTTTAAAACAGCCGTAATCAAACAATGTCTCGAGTCATATTTCATCCCAGGAAGCATTTATTCAGTTCTGGAAATAAATGAGTCCCTGGGGTCAAGGTCTGGTTTATAGGGAGGTTGTGATAATAATTTCCATTTCAATAAAAGTATTACTTCCGCTGTCGCTTAGGCAGTCTGACAGAGGGCATTGTCGTGTAGAAGAAGCACATTTATTTCCTGAGCTAGTCTCGGACGTAGTTGTTTGATATTTAACGCAGCTTAGTGAGAACTATTTCATAATAATATTTGGCAGTGACAGTTCTACCTTTTGATACAAAATGTGTCAGTATAATGCCGCGTGCATCCCAGAAACGGCCATGACCTTTCCAGCTCAAGGAAACTGTTTAAATGTTTTTGGGGATGAAGAACTAGATCGTTCCCATTGTAGCCACGTTTCATTCCCATTGGGGATAATAACTAGATCGTTCCCATTGAAGCCAATTTCATCCCCATTGTGGATGAATAACTAGATCGTTCTCATTGTAGCCACGTTTCATCCCCAGTAATAATAGAATTCAAAAATGTGTTTTTGTTATCGTGTGGAAATCAGCTGTTAATATATGTCCAATGATTTTCAAAAGAACATTTTTAGATTGTTCTCTATATCTATATCTTTATATATAAACATAGGACTCATAGGAACTGAACACAAATGTTTACTGATCATTTCTAAAATGCAACTGCCCAAACGGTTCTAAAAAAAAGAAGGTTTAAAGTTTAGGTTGGCCAACTGTTAGCATTTGCGGTCATCTTGGATAGTAGGTTGACTTATTTGTAACAAATCTCAAGGATTATCCATGTATGCTAATTTTGCTCAAAATCGGTGGAGCGGTTTCAGATAAGAACTCGTTTCAGCAAATGTTCATTGTCAGTTCGGTTAAGTTTATGTTGTTGCCATAGATGATGTTTAACTGCCACGCAAATCGTAAGAAATAATCACTAAACTTTGTGTTTGAAGGAAAACAAAACTAGAGTATCTAATTATGAATTGTGTATGTTATGTCATGTTTATGTTTGTAAAATATGTTATAATTAGTCTGTTACGTATTTACATGACATGTGAAATACAATATCACTACTAGAATAACGTAACCAAGATGTCCTTTCAAGCACTCTACAGAAAATAAATTATATAATCAGTTGTTGTAAAACAAAAATTACACAACTTAGGCGTAATTATAAACACTTGATGAGTTCAATTGCTTTTAAAATGCCATATTTTTAACTGATTTATTTGTTTCAGAAGAAAACGGATTTTTTAAAGATGTGGAAAAGGATGTTTGCAAAATAATCGGCAGACCCTCGGCCTAATTCTGAAATGCTCATTAACGTTACAGAAAATCTTGGTTTTAGCGAGAAATTCAGAAAAATAATGGCAGAGACAATCACAATTCAAATTCTTCTACACAGTTTAACCGCGTCTATGAGAGGTCAAATGTCTAGTGTAAAAATAATGGGAAGTTCCATAGAAGCAACATCTACCATGACAGCGGACTCCGATATAGATATCCTGTACTTTAATTTATTGATGGAAGTCAGAGAGAACAGCGGTATACCTGGGTCTGAATTTCCATACCTTTGCATGGTTAGGGATGTTACTACACCTCAAGGATATACAAAATTACAGCTATATAAGGAAGGCAAGGTACTGACAGATGATACAATAATGAATGACAACGATTTGTTCCGGCACAAGTTCTTACCCGATACTAGAGGTAGAATTGTTCTTTCAAATGAGTATACTGAATTAATGCTGAAACGTACAAATTACGCAGATTTGGAGGAAAGACATGGTCCAGCTAGCACTGCACGAGAAAGAGGAGTAAGGCCTGTAGACCACGTATGCGCTTATATATGTCAATATCTGCCACAAGAGGTTGAGCCATGGTTTCGTCGGGAACGACATTATGGATGGCCATCGCCAGTTACTTGTGATTTGTTTAAAAAGATGGGCTGTTTTGTTGTACCAGTTGGACATCCAAGTAGCCCTGAAAAAGACTTAGAATGGAGAATATCCCTATCCAACCAAGAATTGTATCTCGTGCAGAACTTAAATGCGGTGCAATACAAATGTTATATTCTTCTAAAGTTGATTAAACTCGAGTGCAATGGTACCATTAGTTCTTACCATTGTAAAACTGCACTGTTTTACACAATAGAAAATAATAGTCAAGATATTTGGAAACCGGAGAATCTCACAGTGTGTCTATTGAAATGTCTAGAACAACTGCTTGATTGGATACATAGGAAAAACTGTCCAAATTATTTTATTCCAGAGGAAAACATGTTTGATACCAAACTTAATGATGAAAACCAAAGAAGTTTACAACAGACGATTTGTTTATTTAACACGGACGGAAAGGGATTTGTTCTTTTACTTTGGTGTGTTAAATATCAAACACAGTTTCATAAATGAAAGAAAACAAATGATGATCTGGGTGCACTGGGCATTAATTATCAACTCATCGTACTTGTGGACACACTTTTAGATTGCAATGCCAGCATCAATGCCAGAATCGATTGTTTGGAATATTTGCTCCAGAGTTTAAACCTAGAAACAGAAGTCTGCCATAGTCCAAGTTTCGAAACATTTCCAGAAAAGATTTTATTTTTTTGGTTTTTAAAAGATCCCCTGCCAGATTGCAAGTATGCCTTAACTGTGCCTAGACGACAGGATCTTTCGTCCTATCTGTCTAGCAACAGTAACATTCGGAAAACGTTTGCACTTATAGAACGTTACATATCAATTAAACTAGAATTACTGTATTCTGTAAACCATTTCCGTGGGATACAAGTCATTTCTTCCATCGATAGTATCTGTGAAAACGCTAACACGATGCAAAACAAAATTAAAAAAGGAAGTGTGATGTATATGCTTGGACATTATACAGATTGCCGCGTTTGTCTAGAAGACGTTGAGACTCTTGTGAGACATTTATCAATTCCCGTCAGTTGTATGTGTGGTGGTAATCAGCCGATTCAGGAGTTACAAACAAAGAGAGGTTTGAAAAAGTACCAATCTCTAGTTAGAAATAACAGTACGTTATCAAACTCTTTGTCGGTAGATATTCTCGCGGACTACATGTTAATGTGTTTAAAGTTCGACACACAAGAGCTGGATATGGTGTCATGTGCTCTTCTTGTCGAGGCGTACAGGTCGTTTGGAATACCTAAAAGTAATACTCGAAATCGAGATTTTATCGTTTCTGAAATTTCTTGGAATAATTGGGTAGTGGTTGATCCTCTTGTTTACATGTATTATCTGCTGTATACAAATTATGAGGCAATGCAAGTCAGATCGAAAATATCAGTTGCTCTGAGTAAATTGGAAGACATTATCTTACATGATTTGCAAATGCGAGAAATAGGGCATTTGGAGACTGCTTTAAATGTGCTTGGTCACATATACTCCAAGAAAGGGTGGTATAAACTGGCTTTCAAATGCCTACGAAAGTCCTGGAAAATTATACCGGAACAAAACGCAGCTAACTGGCATACGATGTTTGTGCTGTTTGGATGCAGATAACCTTTTAAAATGTGTATTGATTATCCCCGCTTCCTGTCTGAAACGTCTTCATACCGTTCCTTTGCAATTTGCAATACCTGACCGATATTTTCTCATTTCACAGTGACATCGTGCGGTTGAATAGGCAGGTAGGCGGTCTTTGTTCCTCTCTCCCCTCGTGTTAGGTGATTTATACATATATGATCACAATCTACCTCGGCTTATTTCACCGATCACCTTATCCCTGCCTTCTGTCAGTCGCGTCCCTTTTCCAACTGTCCACGCGAACGGTGGCTATTTTCAAAACGAAAACATTTTCATTAACTAGTACAATATACCTGAAACGGTTTTTATTGATATTTGGATAGGTTGCAATTTCCCGAATGTCGATTCCAGTTATTATATACTTAATTAACGAAATCTGTGTACCATATTGGGATATGGGATAAACGTGGTACTTGTTAAAATATTTTTAGCAATAATGATTGCATTGGATTTGTACAGGATTGTTAAATTACAATCTAGTGAATCGTGGTAGGAAATAATGTGGATTTCAAACAAATAAAGATGCATGTGTGGGTGGTGGAACTGGTTTAGAAGAAAATTGGTACGATGTCTGACAGGTAATAATGAACGTACCCCTACAGCATAGCGGGTTTTAATGAACACGTCAAGCTATAAATTTATTAACTATAAGACTATGATTTGTTTTAATATTGTCAATAACTGATTAAGACTGTTCAACTTTGGAGATGTAGTGCCTTTGCGCAGATAAACCTGGTTGTTTTTGGGGTGTTTTTCTTTTCTTATTTTTGGGAAACTTATATAGATCACGGAATTGTGTGTTAGAATAAATATATTATTGTTATCAATACTCTATGTTCTATTATGAAATAAAATTGATTGTTACTGTTTGATCTAGTTGTGTAATCTGTAATACTAAAAACTACAAGTCAAAATGATTATTTTAAGAAACTTGGTAAAGGACCTTAAGATTATGCTATATGAAAATATCAAATATCTAGCTCTTGCAGTTCAAAGAAAGAGGGTGTTTAAAGATTTTCCGAGACTGTGACAATGTTCACCCCAAAATGGGTAACCATTTAAACAAACTTTGTAAAGGCGTTAGACGTGAAAATCATGGCTCTTATGGCAGTATGAACCTGTCATAGAGCCGTGATTCCTGTACCTTTAGGAATCGGCCGGACCCCGTACAGACGCCCGTACGCGTTTTCCCGGCGAGGTTTCTGAAAGCATCACGCAATGCCTGTATAACAATTACCGTATTTCAATAGAACGAGCCTTAAATACCACAACTGCATGCAGAAAACTTACTAAAAAGAGAAAAGAAACGCCGATATAGTCAATGCTCGAAGAACACTGTTTGGGGGGGCCGTTAATTGTCATTGCGTACGTTCGAAAATATCTCGTTCTCGTGTGACGTCTCGTTTCGTATTTGAAAACTTAACCCCGCCCTACTCACACATCTGACGCTTTCCTGTTAACGTTGTAGATTTGTGTCAGCAGTGGGTGGGTTTAAATTTCCAAATATGGAACAACACCAACACCGCGCATGATATTTTAAATGGTCAACATTTAAGAAAATATGTCATACATAAAAGGTCCTAAATAGACGAGATATTCTTCTCTTTATTGAGTTGTTTGCATGCATGCCTGGATTTTAAGGTTTAGTGTATTGAAATACTGTGGTTGTTCATGCAGGCTTTGCTTGATGTCTTCAAAAACCCTGATATCTACCTATTCTATAAAGGATGGCATCGTAGCTATATGGTAGGCACACACCATAAGAGCTGCGAGAATTAAGAGCTGCGATTCACGCAGCTATATTAAGGAGCATAAGCTTATTACAACAGCAACAACAGCGACAATGATCAGTTAAAAAGTGAAGAAACAACACAAAAAACGTTCTAAAAGAAAGCAATGGCAGTTACTAGTGTTTCGATATAGCTGGTTTTTAAACATATCCTAAAATTTATAGGTATCAACAAAATGGCCAAGTGTGGTAAAGATCGGATGAAGGTTTTAGGGTGTCAACAATGTAGAATACTGAGTTTTTTCATAATATGTTGTTTAATATCCGATATTGGTGGTTTTCGAACTTTTCCGAGCTTTCACTGACACTTACAAAGTTCGATAAAATTAATTAAAACATTAAGGTGCTGTTGTGTAAGCTAAACAGTAATATGGCATTTTTCAATTAAAACGAGGTCCATAACTATGTTGTTCAATTTCCAATAATGGTGACTTTCAAACTTATCTAAGCTTTCCGATATCGATATTATAACCTTCTTTAAGTTTGGTAGATAATTCTCCAGAAGAAGGTGCTAGAGTGTTAATAATGCAGAATATAGCATTTTTCACTAAAACAAGGGCCAAAACTCTGTTGTTTAACATCCGATATTAGTTGTTTTCGATCTTAATCGAGTTTGTAGTATAAAGACCCTAGCAACGTTTGGTAAAGATCAAATTGCAAAAATGAAAGTGCTAAATATTTAACAACAAGACAGTTAACGGATGGGTTACTGACAACGATAACGGATGACGTACAACGGACGACGGACAACGTGCCATCCCATAAAATAGTATGAAGTGGACCTTTGGAAACGACCTAACACGATAAATACGAAACAAGGTCGTCTGAAAATGTATGTTGATTGTTTGAAAAATTTGGTATAAAGCGTGTAATCAGCAAATTTGCTTCATCCAAATGTGAGTAGTAAAGACTCAGTAATGTTTAATTTTCCGGGGGCGGCCCAGGACCCCCACCAGCGGGAGCGGGACAACCCCCTCCCGCACCTACACCCGTGAGTAATTCAGATTTTGGACACGCTACGCCCCTGGTTCTAGATCTGAAATCATGAACTGGATATATTCTCTAACAAAATAGGCAGCATAAATAGGTAATATAAGTAAATATAATAAAATGGTCATGTATACATGAATATAAAAACAAAAGACTAGAAAACCCCAAAGCAAGTTATCAATGACTTGATAGAAGCCAGAGCAACAAGAGAATAAACCATTTAGAGCATGTTAAGACAAGACTGACGAACGTTTCGTAAAATACTGACTAGTGTTATCATGATACCGTTTACGGTCCTGGAGGTTCAGCGACCACACATCCGATTATTTAAAAATGAGACAAATGGTCCTATAAAAACAACAAAACCCAAAAGCAATATTCCGCACTGTACCACGAACTACGACCAAATGAAATACTCAATGAACAGGACTATACACAACAGAAACAGTGGTGCAGACATGGATATCGATGTATTCAATGAACAGGACTATGCACAACACAAACAGTGGTGCAGACATGGTTACCGATGAGTATGGATCTGAAATACTCAATGAACAGGACTATACACAACACAAACAAACAGTGGTGCAGGCATGGATACCGATGTGTAAGTGTCTGAAATACTCAATGAACATGACTATATACAACACAGGCAGACATTGGTGCAGACATGGATACTGATGAGTAAGGATCTGAAATATTCAATGAACAGGAATATATACAACACAGACAGTGGTGCAGACATGGATACTGATGAGTAAGGATCTGAAATACTCAATGAACAGGACTATATACAACACAGACAAACAGTGGTGCAGACATGGATACTGATGAGTAAGGATCTGAAATACTCAATGAACAGGACTATATACAACACAGACAAACAGTGGTGCAGACATGGATACTGATGAGTAAGGATCTGAAATACTCAATGAACAGGACTATATACAACACAGACATTGGTGCAGACATGGATGAGTAAGGGTTGTGATTCAGTGTGGTGAGGTCAGTCACTAATCATGAATTGCTTTGCAATACTAAAGGGTCGTATCCTTTTCTGACGAAGTTCCGAATTTATTTTGATTTATTTGATATATATGTGTGCATTTAATTTCCGAAGTTAATAAATCACATCTTCCATTAAATAACGGCTGCGATATTCCCAGTCTCATATATGTTTTTAGGTTGGTACTTCTCCAGTAGGTTTTAGAACTTTGAGAAAGATCGACGTAGTTTGTGATAACGAACATTTGCCTTAAGAACAACTTCAGTTCGATCATTGAAGTCCTTAACATCTTTACAAGTTCTAGCAAAACAAATGAGCTCGGAGATAAACCAAGTATGATATTGTACAAGCGTCATCAACGTTAGTCATCTCTCACACGATGCTTATGAGCTGTAAATAATGGACTAAACTGGAGTTATACCACTATAAAGAGTTATAATGGATAACTCTCTTACAACAGCTTTTAGTATGTATTTACCCATTTGAAATCGAGAGATGAAGATGGAAGAATTAATGCTGCTGTGGTATCGGAACTGTTGGCTTTATTCAACATAAGTGCTGGTGCTGGTGGATACATATTAGTGACCATTTGAGCAAAGAACGTAATACCATTACTGAGCATGACATCCGGATACCGAGATATATTATTAAACGCATCAATACTGGCTAGCAGGTGCCACACTAAACATAAAATCTCTGGCATAACAGTATAAAAACAATTATTTAAGATGGGTTACAAATAAAACAAAATGTTACTAGTTTATATTTATTGGAATAAGCTGGCCATGGCTTCAACAATATATAGTGTAAAATAAAATGTGTAGTTAATCAAATTGGAACATTTCAGGTAAATCCAATGTTCATAGTCCAAACTAAATTTAAATTGTAACTGACCACTGTACAGTGTAAACCCTGGGAACAGATGTTCACAAAGACTCCAAACTAAGTTTAAATTGTAACTGACTACTGTACAGTGTAAACCCTGGGAACAGATGTTCACAAAGACAAGTCTTAAAATTAAAAACTTCTTGCATAGAAAATAACAAAGTTCTTAGAATATTTTAACTACACTATGCTGTGTCCGCGAAATACCGCGACACAAAGTTCATAGACGATTTTAAAGTTCTTCACGTTCCGATACCACAACGTCTTGCACAGTCAATAGTAGTATTTGAAAACTTCTTGTAGGATTGCACCAATGTGATCCACCGCAAACGAGATCCGGATGAAGCCATGACGACGACGACAGACCACTATTCATCACATCTCCTCATGCATCGATACCACAAAGTCTTGCACCGTCAAAAGTAGTATTTGAAAACTTCTTGTAGCTGTATCCCCAAAGATTGCACCAATGTATACCACCGCAGACGAGATTCGGATGGAGCCATGACGACGACGACAGACCACTAGGCATCTCATCTCCTCATGCTTTTCACTGAAATATATACACGACAAACCAAAGACACTGGTACCAAATACAATTCAAATACAACAAACACAGGGGAGGGTGGGTGGGTTAGTTTGGAGATAACAATTAAATACCGATTTTCAGAACACAAAAACAGATCGATACTTACAAAAATAGCGGTCACTGCAAAAGAGGTTATGCGTTAGAATTACACGTTCATAATAATCGCTGATTTCCACCCCCTGAAATAATTAGTATTTGTTCCCTAGTAGAACAAATCCCATTATTTAAGATGGGTTACAAATAAAACAAAATGTTACTAGTTTATATTTATTGGAATAAGCTGGCCATGGCTTCAACAATATATAGTGTAAAATAAAATGTGTAGTTAATCAAATTGGAACATTTCAGGTAAATCCAATGTTCATAGTCCAAACTAAATTTAAATTGTAACTGACCACTGTACAGTGTAAACCCTGGGAACAGATGTTCACAAAGACTCCAAACTAAGTTTAAATTGTAACTGACTACTGTACAGTGTAAACCCTGGGAACAGATGTTCACAAAGACAAGTCTTAAAATTAAAAACTTCTTGCATAGAAAATAACAAAGTTCTTAGAATATTTTAACTACACTATGCTGTGTCCGCGAAATACCGCCACATGCCACTCGGCATGTGTATGCCACATGCCGCGTGGCACCGCCAAACATGGGGGAAGCGGAACACAGCATAGATAATAAAAAACCTCCAAAGAGGTATGACAGACGTACTTCAACCAATGAAGCGATTATGTCATGTCATATACATAAACAAAAAACCTCCAAAGAGGTATAACATACGTACTTCAACCAATGAAGCGATTGTGTCATGTCATATACATAAACAAAATCAAAAAACCTCCAAAGAGGTATAACAGATATACTTCAACCAATGAAGCGATTGTGTCATGCCACTCGCCGCGTGGCACCGCCAGACATGGGGAAAGCGGAACACAGCTTAGATAATAAAAACCTCCAAAGAGGTATGACAGACGTACTTCAACCAATGAAGCGATTGTGTTATGTCATTTACATAAACAAAAAACTTTAAAAATCAACCAAAAATCCTCCAAAGAGGTATAACAGACATACTTCAATGTCGTCATAATTTATAGCTACGGAGAGCTAATATAACCCAAATAGGGTAAATATAAAAATTATCTATATGATTGCAAAGCCACAGCCAATCTTAAATGTTGAATGTATAATTTCTTCAATTTAACTTATAAAAAATTGGATTTCTTGTTGTAAACCATTCACAAGCAAGGCTTGCCTTGATAATAATTGTACATCATCCCAATACAGCATTGTCTTAAAACTTTTATAAGATTTCAATATTTAACATGAAAAACCTCGACTTTTGCTTCGTTAGGATTAATTTAAAAGCCTCAAGTTAAAATAATGCTTGGGCAGCCCCACTATTTATCATCCTTAATAGAAATACAAATTACCAGGCAACAAAGCATCATCTACTTCCTTGTTCCTGAACAATGAAATGCCACTATATACATTCATTGGCAAGAAATTAAACAGTTCAATATATATTTCCAAATTCAACACAATAGTGTTAGAGGCCTACTTTGATGACATTTACAATAGAAAACTAAATGTCCATAAACTCTTCGATCAAAAACGGCAGGAGCCCAATTGTATACAGTTCCGTGTGACATATTCACTTTGGCTTTCATAGTCTGGTCTGCAATTAACTTAGTTCATAAACCAGGTCTAAATGTTTGTTCCTGGCTAACATTTATACTAGCAAATTGTAAAACGGAGAGCTTAACATATGATACCAACTACTGAAGGTCTCTATGGTACGTCTCGCAACCGCATGTTCGATACCCAGTTATTCGACATAGGAACATTGTTGATTGGCCTTTCGACATCGTGATGGTGACAAACTGAAGTGCAAGGTATGGCGTAAACTAACCTATAACAGAGAGATCTAATTATAATTAAAACAGCATCAGCCACCACTCTGTATAAAAACAACAGCCACTGAATGAAAACATCATTGCACGCAAACAGAATAAATGTGTAAAGCTGACCGCTAGACGAAAAAATTTAGGACATTTATACTGTTATAGCAGCAGCAGACACAACAGTAAGTAGAAAAATATCTGTAATAAGCAAAACAAACTGTGACATATATCTATCAATTTGACTGTGACATATATCTATCAATTTGACAAAAGAAAAATAGCATAGACCTGCAACCAACACGCCGCCAGTTGTCAATAATAAGCACATGCAGTTGTATTATAACCTATTGTCAATACACTTCGACATAAACACTAGGGCGGAGATATCTAAGTCCTGGCGACATATTAATTACATGCTCATCGACAATTCACACTCTTGGTGTAAAATAACATAACGGGTAGTATATACCGTTTTCAGCCATTTCAGACTCCTGGTGTAAAGTTAGTATATTCATTAACCAACATTCATGCATTTGCATACTCCAAGTGTAAAAAGGGACAATTTATACCGGTTTGTTATAACTGCGACAACAAAAAGCGCACCACTTTGCACACACTAAGAATTTGGTTCACTTTAATTCATTCCTGTTAGGCGCCATATAACCTTTCATGTGTTGGTGCGCCTTAAAACCCAATTCAATTCACTTTAATTCTAGGCCAGTTGCCGACACCCACTGCAGAAAAAGCATATTTCTCTAAAGTTAATAGAAAGAATGTATGTTCTTTGTTGTTGTTATCTGTTGTTGTTGCTGTAGTTTTTAATTGAATTAAAAACCATAATAAAGTGTTTAAAAATGAGCCCTGTTCCCTTAGCGTTGAGACATCTGTTCATTTATCCACAAATTTGCGAAACCAGTTGGCTACTACACTCGCAGTCTGCGTCTTCGCCTTGCACATTCTGATTCTGGTTGACCTCCCATGATCACACGATTACTCATTTTCCCACAAACTCTTGAGATACCACGACATAACGCTGTAAAGCGAGTGGCTTTACATAAATCTTGGGCTCTTAAGACTGTATTTTCGGCAAAACTGTTTACTGAAATAAATTGCTAAAAAGAAAACACCTGACAAATTTATCTAAACAAAAACATGTTTGACCCTGAAATTTAGCCCTGTGAAGGTAAAGCAAATACAGAAATTAAAGCACAATATAAAAAGAATATTTGCTCACTATGATATTGATTACAACTATAAAATATCTTATAACTCAACAACTCAAAAGCTATGAAAATTGATTTGCAACCGTTTAAATGCAGATTTAATGTCCATTGTTCCCAGTAATGCCACGGGACCAATGTTACTTGGTCAAAAGTGCTCGAGTGCCTTTAGAACCATTATCTTCAGATCCACTATATCTTGCATTTCTCTTGTCCCTCTCCCCCGAGCATACGGACTTTTCGATACCTTTTTTTTTTTTTTTTTTTTTTTGGCATGATCTGAAAACAGTGGCAAATGGTTTAATGATGCTACTCCAGTAAGACAGAATAAGGTTTATATATTTTGTTTTATTTTTCATTATTTTTATTTTATTTTTTTATTGTTTATTGATTATATATATATATTATATATATATATATATATAGATATAGTTATTTTTATATATTTTTTTAAATAATACCCGCCTATGAATCCTTAATACTGTTGTGATTTCAATAAATTGACTAAATTTAATATGCAATAACAGAACATTATATATGTAGTTTTTGTTTTTTAGAATAATGTTAGGCTATGTCCCAGAAATCGACATCAACACATTGCAATATTCTGACGCGATAGCCTTGCGCTTGCAATGCCACCCTATATAATGCCATACTTATGTTAGGCTATTTCAGACAAATGGAAATAAACACCTCAAGTTCTTACTCAAATATTACACCTACCTCTCGTACATTATTTAAAGATAAGTGTTACTATAATATTTTTCTAGGACTGAAGCTAAGTTATATCGCCGCCTTGGCAAGGTCATCCACCATCCAGCATGTCCCAGCCGCTTTATCAACGATAAAACAAACACATTTAGTAGTTTACAAATGCATATACAATGTTATTTTATTTACTTTTTATTCTTATTATTATATTAGTCATCTAAATTAAATGTGCATATACGATAAGACCAAAACATCCTGGATGAATGATGTAAAAGAAATCGATGTGCCCATCGACACACACATTCAATAACACTTGATGCGTATTAACAATTGGTTTCGAGATAGCATTTAAATACCGTGATTACCAATTGTAAAAATGTACAGCTAACTTGGAAAGAATTATGTTAGGCTATGACCCAACCATTGACATCCACACTTTCCTTTAATACAACATTGTAATATTGTCGACTTGTGTTCGATACAGAAATGACAAAATAATAGCTGGAATCAACTTTCATTTAAAAGCAATTGCACATACAGTGGCATACTTCTGTTAGGCTATGACAGAATAATCGAAATAAACACTTTCGTTTCGAAACTGTGTTATTATATACACTTAAATACCTGTCGGATATTATTTTTAAACATAATGTTACATATACGTATAATTTGATATGTCTAAATAAGTTCACAGCCTTGGCAAACCTGCACGACTCCAAATTCCAATCAATAACCAGAGTTGTCGTTCCTTTTGCATTGTCCGATTGAGAATTCCTAATCTGTCAACATCGTAGCACAATACGGCCATTGCGAACATAAGCAGGGTATACCGACATGTAACAAGCATTCAGCATTTATATTTGATGCATATTATCAACAAGTAGTTTGGAGATAACAATTAAATACCGATTTTCAGAACACAAAAACAGATCGATACTTACAAAAATAGCGGTCACTGCAAAAGAGGTTATGCGTTAGAATTACACGTTCATAATAATCGCTGATTTCCACCCCCTGAAATAATTAGTATTTGTTCCCTAGTAGAACAAATCCCAATATGTGATAAGTAGTGCAAAGTTAATCTCAACAGGAATACCAACAACCTTGCGGTAAACTGCCATACCCTATCTATAAAGACGTTATTTAGAAGGAAAAGATAACGCTCTACAAACATAAGCGCAAGTTCACATGTCATATTTATCATGTAAGGAAAGCCCTGATATACTACAAGCAAGATAATAGTTCCTTCTCAGTGTTCTCCCGCAAATATCTTCTGTAAAAAGTGAATACATTTCTCTTTGATCATGTTATGTGGGAGAGTGGTGTATAGTGTGCAAACGTCGTAGGTGCTTAGAGTAAAGGAATGGAAATATATGCACAGTAGTTTATCAAGGACTTCTCCGGATTTTTTGTTCGGCCAAAACAGATTGATTCCTGAATTTCAAAAGCCTTTCCGCAATATGTTAAGGTTACTGCAAATCATGTTGTAAACAGTCCATTTTTCCCTGTAGCCTAGATCATTGTTTTCTGAAACCACTCAAGTTGTACCTGAAATAATATCGGGATCATGATGAAGACTTTTAATAAAATGGCTATTATCGAAATTCATTAACTTTTATCACTCACTAGTTATAATGTCGATACACACAAATACCAGTATATTGAACATTGACTCACCTATGTACACACGCAATAGCTCAAATGTCTACGTTCACAGACAGTAACTCACCTATGTACACACATAATAACTCACTTGTCTACGTTCACAGACAGTAACTCACCTATGTGCACACGCAATAACTCACTTGTCTACGTTCACAGACAGTAACTCATATATGTACACACGCAATAGCACGCTAGTCTATGTTCACGGACAGTAACTCACCTATGCACACACATAATAACACAGGCAATAGCACGCTTGTCTACGTTCAAAGACAGTACCTCACCTATGTACACACACAATAGCACGCTTGTCTATGTTCACGGACAGTAACTCACCTATGCAAGCACATAATAGCCCACTTGTCTACGTTCACAGACAGTAACTCACCTATGTACACACACAATAGCACGCTTGTTTATGTTCACAGACAGTAATTCACCTATGTGCACACACAGTAGCACGCTGGTCTATGTTCACAGACAGTAAACTCACCTATGTATACACACAATAGCATACTCGTCTATGTTCACGCACATAATAACTCACTTGTCTACGTTCACAGACAGTAACTCACCTATGTGCACACGCAATAACTCACTTGTCTACGTTCACGCACAGTAATTCACATATGTACACACGCCTAGCACACGCGTCTATGTTCACAGACAGTAACTCACCAATGTACACACACAATAGCACGCTTGTTTATTTTCACGGACGGTAACTCACCTCAGTCTTTGTACACAGGCACAGTAACGCATGTGGCAATTTTCACATGTAACAAATTATCTGTCGATGTATACATACAATAGCTCACGTGTCAAATGTACACGTACAGTATCGTGTTTTACTTCTTACACAATATACATATCCTATACTCAATAACTCACTATTATATGTGCATATTCAATAACTCACCTATGTACACGCACAATAGCTCACTTGTCTACGGTCACAGGCAGTAACTCACCTATGTACACCCACAATAACATGCTTGTCTACGTTCACAGACAGTAACTCACCTATGTACACACATACTAGCACGCTTGTCAATATTCACAGACAGTAACTCACCTATGTATACACACAATAAAACTTTTGTCTATGTTCACGAACGGTAACTCACCTATGTACACACATAATAACACGCTTGTCTACGTTCACGGACGGTAACTCACCTATGTACACATACAATAGCAATCTTGTTTATGTTCACGGACGGTAACTCACCTATGTACACAAACAATAGAACGCTTGTTTATGTTCACGGACGGTAACTCACCTATGTACACACACAATAGCACGTACGCTTGTTTAATGTTCACGGACGGTAACGCACATACGTACACACACAAAAGCATGCTTGTTTATGTTCACGGACGGTAACTCACCTATGTACACACATAATAGCATGTTTGTTTATGTTCACGGACGGTAACTCACATATGTACACACACAATATCATTATTGTTTATGTTCACGGACGGTACTTCACCTATGTGCACACACAATAGCACACGTGTCTAAGTTCACGGACAGTATTACACCTATGTACACTCACAATAGCATGTTTGGTGATGTTCACGGACGGTAACTCACCTATGTACACACACAATAGCATGCTTGTGTATGTTTACGGACGGTAACTCACCTATGTACACACACAATATCATGTTTGTTTATGTTCACGGACGGTAACTCACATATGTACACACACAATAGCACACGTGTCTATGTTCACGGACATTATTTCACCTATGTACACACACAATAGCATGTTTGGTGATGTTCACGGACGGTAACTCACCTATATACACACATAGCATGCTTGAGCATGCTTGTTTATGTTGACGGACAGTAACTCACCTATTTAAACACACATGGCGTGCTTGTTTATGTTCACGGACGGTAAATAACCTATGTACACACGCACAGTAACGTATGTGGCAATTTTCACATATATCAGATAGTGAGATTACATGTCGTTGTACACATACAATAGCTCTCATGTCAAATTTACTTCCTACACAACATAAATATTCTATATTCAATAACTCACTAATATATGAGCATATTCAATGACTCACTAATATATGTGCCTGCCATAGATCATCAATAGCTCTAGATCATCAGTCTATATACACAAAACAAAATTCGCTTGTATATGTACACACAATTGCCGACATGGATGTACTCGTGCATAAACAGTAGTTGACATGCCTATGTACACAATATGTAACTCATTTGTCTATGTACAGACACAAAAGCCAAGCTGGTTATGTACAATTCTTACGTATTTGTCTATGTATGTGTAAAGACCGATCGTATCGTTTGCTGTTCTCAATAGTTGTTTTTAACTTGTCGTGAAGGGACATTCTAGGCACACTAGGTGGAATAACCTATGTCCTAGACCTCCGCCCTGGATAATCACGGGGTTCATTTTAAAGTCGGTCGACATAAGTTATGGCCGCCATTGACAAGGACAAGTCATCAACTACCATCCTGAACCACCATAACTTTCCGAAAGTGGGTTCGGCGTGTCCGTAAGGTACACGTCTTTTAGATTTATGGATATCTCAAAACTCAACACATATAGTGGACGTTTAGTGAACATGAAAACAGAAATACCAAAATAACATTTATTCATACTGAGAAAACGTCCAGGGGCGTAGCGTGGCATACTCCCTTACTCCCGGGAGTAACTTGAAAAAATAAAAATAAAAATCCCCAAATGTTAAAACAATGATCAGCAATACAAATCAGAGGGAGGAGAGGGGTAAGGGTGGAAAATTACCAATCTCTTGCGAGCATAACATGTCTATATTCCAAACTCGTACGAGTACCATTTTGGTCCAAAGATGAAACAAAATATATCAAACCCCACTTGTGCAAAGCGAACACCTACTCCCAAACACTTCCCCACCCTCCCCCACTCGACGCTTTGCACATCGTATTAGGAGTATGTTGAAAACCGCCACGCTAGTCCCCTGACATCATTATGATAGTAGGCTTCAATATATAATGCATGACGACATGTGTATTCGGATCCGTTTACATGAGCTATAAATAATAATGTCGTTACATTACCTATAAGTAACTTTTTTTATTAATTCAATGTACAGCCGTTAGACATTTCAACATTTATGCAAGTCATCCACAATATGTAATAGATACACTTTTCTACCCAACCGGTGCATTCGCAATAGAAAACTAGCAATAACAAAAGTACATGTAAAACTACGACGTGACCACAACAAGAGACAGCATATGTTCGCCCTGGTGGTCACCATCTATAAATCAGATAATATCAGGTAACCACACCTTCGTCTAACTATTCGCCCCAAATGGGCAAATTATGACAGCATGTTTATGATTTATCGTGGAATATAAACGCAGATTTTACTAGTCTATATGACTGGTAATGACTAAAAGTATAAAAAACTACCCAAATTATCTTCCACCAAAATAAGTAAAAGCGTGGAGCGTCACACATGCACACACGTACACTTTCTGTTTCTATGCACAGCCAATAATTTAAATGTATATTTAAGCACATACAATTGTTATTTTTCCGAAATATATCAAACTAGCCGCTATCATCAAACGAATTTGCCACATCCGTGCAATAGTATTAAACATATGCTCTATTCTTTTTTAATATTTTTATCTGAATCCTTCTTAACAAATCTGACGGTTGAATCGTAAGACGTTTCTTTCTATTGCCATTTTGTAGAAAAATCTCACAAATCGTGAAAATTCAGATTTTTTTCCATTTTACAAATATGCAAAACTGTTTCTAGCACGTTTTTCAAATTTTCGGCCGTTACGCTTTTATTTCCTAATAGTTTGTCCCTTTTTTTAATTGAGCTCTTTATTGAGAATAATGTCAAATTGTGACCCTATGATGACGTCACCCTGTGACGTTGGATGTGTGTCTGCAATCTTGTCTTGTCGTGCCCTCAGTGGTTTGTTCTCGTGTTGGTCTGGCTTCTGCCAAGTCATTGAGTACCTTCTTTGTGGATTTCTAGGCTATTGATTTTCTTTTATATTTATATATATACAGTAGCATCTTTGTGTTTTACTTATATTGACTATTAATGCTGCTTTGTTGGTTAGAGAATAGTTCATGGCGGGGATTTCTTTATTTACACTGTCCCGTTTTTTTGAGATGGCAGTAGGGTAGGTTTGAGGTTTCGTGCACCCTATAATCTGGTTTAAACTCGCTGCGGCCTTTTTTGCCACTGACCGTTCCAAGGCGGTAGTCCTATTGTCAACCCTTGTGTGTTTGCGATGTCTTATCTTGCCTTTTATTCATCTTTATATATAGTTGTTCTTTGTTCCATTGTGTGTTTGTGGTTGACTGTCGTCCTTGAATGCTATTTGTCCTGTTCGATTGTTATATATTATATGATTTTGTTGAAGCGGTTATAAACACAATCGCAGTTAACACCAGATGCTCTGAGTTTGCAAAAGAAGACGTACAAGTAGACAATACTTCGCCATGTGAACAAATTCTACAAGAACATCTTAACTACCATGCTGTTTTCACCTTCATCGGACCACTCCAATGGTCTCTGAGCAAAAGGGTCAATCTTAAATACAAGGATGAAAACTACCGGAGTGCCCGGAAGAGAGCCGAAATTGTTACATGGTATATTTCATGGTGCAAGAAACACGGTAGGAAGAAACCCGACGTGATTGCTAAGGAACAAATTTACTTTGATAGAATCACAAATAAAATGGATTTGAATTTACCCAATAATATAGTAATGAGTTGACGATTCATAAGAAACTTGAAAAAGTACAGACGCCAAACAACGGTTAGGAGTGTCGACGAAACTCCATTCCGATATTGAAGGTACCTGAGGGTATAATGGAAGGTAAATCGTGTTCCATTCTGCTTGCTGTCGACTGTTTCAGCACGGTCGGATTGGAAGAATCAGAACGAGGTATGCACCCGCAAATGGTAGAACGTCTTAGAGATCTTGTATTGTGGGAAATCAAGGACAAAGTTGTATTATTAACAACGCATCACCCATGTTTCCTTGCGCGGTGGACAATCTCAAAAATATGTTTGTTCCGCCATAACGAGGTGACGAATATGTCTAATATCGTTTCTGGAAGAAGAACATCTGTAGTAAACCACTTTTAACCGATAAGAAAGCTGAATCAGAAGAAAGTGAAGAATGCGAAAGCGCTGCTGAAACAACAGTTGTTCCACACACATTGCGAACTATCACAGGATATCATTTTTCATCGATTTGGTTTTGCAGAGAGTCATATTAGTAGAAGGCGAAACGGAGTATTTGTTTATGAGTACCCTGAAAATACTGTTGATAGACAATGACTATTATGAAAGAATATTTGGGGGAAAAAATGGACACTGAAGAAATAAAAACATTTAAAAGGTTCATGGTTTCACTTCAAATAGTGCATTTACATGGTGAAGGAAATAAAGACAAATTTGAAAGTCTTTGTAAAAACGTGGAAATAGACAGATACTTTCTTTTTGACAAGGACGCCATCGAATCAAAAAAAAAGGGCAGATAACTACATTTGCTGAGAAATTTCAATTAGTGTTTACGCAACCTGAGATAAAGGGAAAAGTTGAGGTACTTGAAAACGAGGGGATATTTTTCTGGAAACACAGCAATATCAAACAGGTGTTCAAAAACGTCAGCAGTGATCACGATCTGAAACATGAGCAAGGTGAATGTGACATCGAGCATGTAGACATGAAAATGTGCTTGCACGATCACAAATATAGATATAAAATTCGAACAGGAAAATTAGCATTCAAGGAAGACAGTCAAATACAAACACACACAGAAACAAAGAACAACTTTAAAGATGAATAATAGGCCAAATAAGAAATCACAAGCACAATAGGGTTGACAATATGGTACCGCCTTGGAACGGTCAGTGGAAAAAATGCCGATGTCGTTTAAACCAGGTTCTAGGGTGCACCAAACCTCACACTTACCCTACTGTCATCCCAATAAAACGGGACAGTGTAAATAAAGAAATCCCCGCCATGAACTATTCTCTAACCAACAAGGCAGCATTAATAGGCAATATAATTAAAACACAAAGATGCTCCTGTATATATAAATACAAAAACAAATAGCCTAGAAATCCACAAAGAAGGTACTCAATGACTTGGCAGAAGCCAGAGCAATACGAGAATAAACCTCTGAGGGCACGACAAGACAAGATTGCAGACAAACATCAAACGTCACTGTCCTTTTGGACTTTAGGTAGGCGTCACCATAGGGTTCACAGCCTGTACAGTCATCGCACAATTAAAGAGGAAAGCATAGTGGCGAACTGTAAATGGGTCCACCACCAAGCATGCAGTGCGTTGCAAAGTGATAGGTTCATAACCTTTTTTGATAAACTTTTTAACAAGTTTAAAAAATATAGTATGAAAGTGATCATGACTAATGATCTTACGAACTTTCATATTTGGAAAGAATTTCAGGGTTACGAAAATAAAAGTTTGCAAAGGTTTTACGAATGGATGGAGTAGCTTTTTAGTTATACAAAGATTACGAATATTAAAGTCCCCAACTCGAGTAAAAGCTCTAGAAAAACGAATAAGTTGCGTATTACATTCCACGCGCACGCTCATACCAACCTTTATTTATGGGAAAGTTAATTCGTTCATTAACTATAACCTTCTGTCGATTCTCTTTGTCCAGTTCAATTCCAAACTTGTACACTTTGGGACCAAAGTGAATGCCAATTTTTTACGTAGGCGATAAATTCGTCGAATGTGTTCTTAGGTAAGCAAATGAGTCGTTAACAGTTTGTTTTCTACCGTCTCGTACGCTTATTTTCATCTGTACCTGTCCGTTGTCACCAACAATACACTTTTGTTGATCATTTACCAACTTGTTGTGTATGTGTAACCAAGTCTAGTAGTACTTGTTGTGTATGTCTAACCTGGTCTAGAATGGCTTGTTGTGTATATGTACCTCAGTATAGTATTACGTGTTGTGTATGTGTAACCCGGTCTAGTATTACCTGATGTATATGTGTAACCCAGTTTAGTGTTACTTGTTGTGTATGTGTAACCCTGTCTAATATTACCCGTGTGTATGTGTAACCCGGCCTAGTATTACATGTAGCGCATGTGTAACCAGTTCAGTATTACTTGTTTTGTATATTCAATCAGTTCTAGTATTACTTGTTGTGTATGTGTAACCCAGTCTAATATTAACCGTGTGTATGTGTAACCCAGTCTAGTATTACTTGTTGTGTATGTGTAAACCAGTCTAGTATTACGTGCTGTGTATGTGTAACCAGGTATAATATTACTTGTTGTGTATGTGTAGCCCTGTCTAGTATTACGTGCTGTGTATGTGTAAACAGTTATATTATTACTTGTTGTGTATGTGTAACCCAGTCTAGTGTTACGTGTTGTGTAGGTGTAACCAGGTCTAATATTACTTGTTGTATATGTTGTTGTTATCTCCTCATAAAAGATGGCACGTCTCTTGTGACAAACTACCGCCTTATATCTCTAACTAGCATCCTATGCATGGTCCTGGGGCATATAGTAGCTTCGAACCAGGTCAAAGTATATAGGTGGGTAGGTATATCAGATGGGAGGGAGGGACGGAGGGCGGTCGGGCGATCGGGCGAGCGAACAGATCGAAAACAATAATAATAATAATAATAATAACAGTAATAATAAGATAATAACAATAATAATAACAATACCTCTTTCATAATGCTATATTTAACTTCGTCATTTATTTATCTGTTTCTTTAAATTATATCTCTATCTTTATCCGCCTTTCTTTTAACTGTCTTTTTGTAGCTTTCTCTGTCTGAAGGTTTTCCGTTGTGGTGTTGTTTTTATATTCGGGCGAATAACACCACGCGCCCATTATTGGAAAGAACCATTAATTATATTGGTTGAAGCAATACGCTTACAACCAATCAGAATAACGTTAACAAATACATATACAGAAATTATCTCACTTCCGCCAATACGACGTCATACATTTTTGTTTCTTAAATATAGAAATATGTATCTTTTTCAATAAATAGACATGAACGAATGGAATGGTATGAATCGATAATACAACTTACAGTTCAACAAGGTAGGCAAGAATTTACGTATTATTACAATATGATATCACTGAAATATTACCGCACAGACATTGTGTTTTTATCTATCTATCTATTTATCCATGTATACTGCAACACCCCCTTTCGAAGATTATAGCATAAGAGAGCGCCGTGTGGTTGTGAGTATCTAGAAAAACAAAAAGAAGACAATAAAAGGTGAAAGTAAAATCAAGATGAAAGCGTTATATTTGTTAAAAACTTCGATAAAGAACAAATTGGCTTGAACAGATCAAAGAGGGTGTTTACAAATTAGGGCATCTGGTGACTGACAACAAGAAATTCAGACTTGGGCAGGGCAGCATAGAAATGTTAGATGGCAGGTTATTCCACTGCCAAACTGACATCGGGGGAAATGAATACATACGGTCAGGTATACATACAGTTTTTACAAACAGTCAAGTTGAAAGTCCATTTATTATCTTTTAACGCCCCCTGTACATATCTCTGTACATATCTGTCTTTAGTATTTTATCGTTTAAACTCACACTAACGTTCTTGTCGATGGCAAGTGAACATTTACGTTATCAGCAGGTGTACGACTATATCAAAGAAAGAAACAAACAAACAAAAAAGAAAAAAAGAAAGAAAGAAAAGAAAGAAAGGAAAGACAGACAGACAGACAGACGGGGCGGACGGACGGACGAACGAACGAACGAACGGACGGACGAACGGACAGACAGACGGACGGACGGCAGGCAGGCAGGCAGACAGACAGACAGACAGACATTCAGACAGACTAGCCATCGCCAAGAGAATTGGTCCCAATTATATAGCAATTACTAATGATAAGTTAAGATAAAGATTAATCTGTAGTATACATCAAATACTGTAATAAACATAGATGCATTTAACAAGTATTAGCAGATCGTGTAAATATATAATGCAATATAATGAATTTATTATCAATGTAATATATCAACACTATCCGTAACACTAGTCAATATTTTAAAAACTGCGATAATTGGAGACCAAAATTTTCCAAATCTGTCATGGGATGACAATATTCCATCCATCAACCAAACCTGCCGGTATCGCAGTGTATATGAAACATTTCTTCATATCAATGATGATTTTAACCTCACACAAATGGTGACTCGATCTACCAGACAGACCAAACCTTTTCTCACCACAAATGGCACACTCATTCTCAAATCGACATAATCCCAGGTCGCTATAATATTTTGTTTGGCCTAGTAGCTATACCAATTCCAGCCTATACCAATTCCATCCTATATACAAAGTAACAACAAAGTCTCAAGCTACTCCCTCTCAAATACTTATAAACAAAATACACATTGGATTGAAATATTACAAATATTTATGTTTCCCTCTGGCTATAGTACAGTGGATACTTTACCAGAAGATGTGATGATTCGTGACTTGAATAAATTCAAGCATGCAGTCGGTCACATCAACCACTTCAAACCATAAGTGCTGTAGTTTTGTTTTATGTCCTGATTTTATCTTTTTCCCACTGATTTTAACACATTTTCGTACTATTTTCTCACCTTTTCTTACGTTTAAACATTTTATCTTGTCTTCTAACAGTAACAGGCGCTTATCCTGCTCGACCTTACGCGTGAGAGTGTTCAGAAGTATAGGGAGATAGAGAGATAAACAAATTAAAGGTAATGCATAGTGTTCTCACTAGTATACGTTCTGTTCGACCTTACCCGTGAGAATGTACTGCAATATAGAGAGATAGACAGATAAACAAATTAAGGGCAATGTATAGTGTTTACACTAGTATAGGGTAATGTTCGACCTTACCCGTGAGAGTGTACAGCAGTATAGAGAGATATATAAAGGCAAAGTATAGTGTTCACACTAGTATACGTGCTGTTCGACCTCACCCGTGAGAGTGTACAGCAGTATAGAGTGATAGACAGATAAACAAATTAAAGGCAATGTATAGTGTTCATACTAGTATACGTGCTGTTCGACCTTACCCGTGAGAGTGTACAACAGTATAGAAAAGCAAAGGCAATGTATAGTGTTCACACTAGTATACGCGCCTTTGGACTTTACCGTGAAAGGGTACAGTTATATAGAGAGATAGACAGATAAACAAATTAAAGCAATGTATAGTTTTCACACTATTTACGTGCTGTTCGACCATGCCCGTGAGAGTGTACAGCGGTATAGAGAGATAAATAGATAAACAAATTAAGGGCAATGTATAGTGTTAATACTAGTATACGTTCTGTTCGACCTTACCCGTGAGAGTGTACAGCAGTATAGAGAGATAGACAGACAAACAATTTAAAGGTAATGTATAGTGTTCACACTAGTATACGTGCTGTTCGACCTTACCCGTGAGAGTGTACAGCAGTATAGAGAGAAAGACAGATAAACAAATTAAAGGTAATGTATAGTGTTCACACTAGTATACTTGCTGTTCGACCTTACCCGTGAGAGTGTACAGCAGTATAGAGAGATAGACAGATAAACAAATTAAAGGTAATGTATAATGTTCTCACTAGTATACGTTCTGTTCGACCTTACCCGTGAGAGTGTACAGCAGTATAGAGAGATAGACAGATAAACAAATTAAAGGTAATGTATAGTGTTCTCACTAGTATACGTTCTGTTCGACCTTAACCATGAGAGTGTACAGCGGTATAGAGAGATAGACAGATAAACAAATTAAGAGCAATGTATAGTGTTAATACTAGTATACGTGCTGTTCGACCTTACCCGTGAGAGTGTACAGCAGTATAGAGAGATAGACAGACAAAGCAATGGCAATGTATAGTGTTCACACTAGTATACGTATCGGTTGATAAGATTCAATATTTAGAACACGTCACAGTGTATTGTTATGCATTTATACATACAAAATCATTAAAATATTCCATTAATAGTGTTGTTATTGTTTTTGTACATAAAATAGAACATTCAAAATCATATTTCTTACAGAACGTGGTTTCCTGCCTCCAACGAAGTTAACGTTTGATCCCGCGAACGTTCTATGGCAGATACTTTCGCTAGTTGTATAAATGGCTTCCTACTTGATGTCAAGGAAAGCACATCATAATCGTTTTCAATCAGGTAATTTTTATAGGAATTTATATCAGTTTTCTCTTTATTTTTATTTTTTTCAGCTTTAAATTAGATATCTTTTTCTGAATTATTCACAGTTGTTACAGTTATATATCTTTTTTCTGAATTATTCACAGTTGTTTCAGATATGTATCTGTTTCTGAATTATTCACAGTTGTTTCAGTTATGTATCTGTTTCTGAATTATTCACAGTTGTTTCAATTATATATCTTTTTCTGAATTATTCACAGTTGTTTCAGTTATATATCTTTTTTCTGAATTATTCACAGTTGTTTCAGTTATGTATCTGTTTCTGAATTATTCACAGTTGTTTCAGTTATATATCTTTTTCTGAATTATTCACAGTTGTTTCAGTTATATATCTTTTTCTGAATTATCGACGTTGTTTCAGTTATGTTTCTGTTTCTGAATTGTTCACAGTTGTTTCAGTTATGTATCTGTTTCTGAATTATTCACAGTTGTTTCAGTTATGTATCTGTTTCTGATTTAGTCACAGTTGTTTCAGTTATGTATCTGTTTCCCTGAATTATTCACAGTTGTTTCAGTTATGTATCTGTTTCTGAATTATTCACAGTTGTTTCAGTTATGTATCTGTTTCTGAATTATTCACAGTTGTTTCAGTTATGTATCTGTTTCTGAGTTATTCACAGTTGTTTCAGTTATGTATCTGTTTCTGAATTATTCACAGTTGTTTCAGTTATGTATCTGTTTCCCTGAATTATTCACAGTTGTTTTAGTTATGTATCTGTTTCCCTGAATTATTCACAGTTGTTTCAGTTATGTATCTGTTTCTGAATTATTCACAGTTGTTTCAGTTATGTATCTGTTTCTGAATTATTCACAGTTGTTTCAGTTATGTATCTGTTTCTGAGTTATTCACAGTTGTTTCAGTTATGTATCTGTTTCTGAATTATTCACAGTTGTTTCAGTTATGTATCTGTTTCCCTGAATTATTCACAGTTGTTTCAGTTATGTATCTGTTTCCCTGAATTATTCACAGTTGTTTCAGTTATGTATCTGTTTCTGAATTATTCACAGTTGTTTCAGTTATGTATCTGTTTCTGAATTATTCACAGTTGTTTCAGTTATGTATCTGTTTCTGAGTTATTCACAGTTGTTTCAGTTATGTATCTGTTTCTGAATTATTCACAGTTGTTTCAGTTATGTATCTGTTTCCCTGAATTATTCACAGTTGTTTCAGTTATGTATCTGTTTCTGAGTTATTCACAGTTGTTTTAGTTATGTATCTGTTTCTGAATTATTCACAGTTGTTTCAGTTATGTATCTGTTTCCCTGAATTATTCACAGTTGTTTCAGTTATGTATCTGTTTCTGAATTATTCACAGTTGTTTCAGTTATGTATCTGTTTCTGAATTATTCACAGTTGTTTCAGTTATGTATCTGTTTCCCTGAATTATTCACAGTTGTTTCAGTTATGTATCTGTTTCTGAATTATTCACAGTTGTTTCAGTTATGTATCTGTTTCCCTGAATTATTCAAAGTTGTTTCAGTTATGTATCTGTTTCTGAATTATTCACAGTTGTTTCAGTTATGTATCTGTTTCCCTGAATTATTCACAGTTGTTTCAGTTATGTATCTGTTTCTGAGTTATTCACAGTTGTTTCAGTTATGTATCTGTTTCTGAATTATTCACAGTTGTTTCAGTTATGTATCTGTTTCCCTGAATTATTCACAGTTGTTTCAGTTATGTATCTGTTTCTGAATTATTCACAGTTGTTTCAATTATGTATCTGTTTCTGAATTATTCACAGTTGTTTCAGTTATGTATCTGTTTCTGAGTTATTCACAGTTGTTTCAGTTATGTATCTGTTTCTGAATTATTCACAGTTGTTTCAGTTATGTATCTGTTTCTGAATTATTCACAGTTGTTTCAGTTATGTATCTGTTTCTGAGTTATTCACAGTTGTTTCAGTTATGTATCTGTTTCTGAATTATACACAGTTGTTTCAGTTATGTATCTGTTTCTGAATTATTCACAGTTGTTTCAGTTATATATCTGTTTCTGAATTATTCACAGTTGTTTCAGTTATGTATCTGTTTCTGAATTATTCACAGTTGTTTCAGTTATGTATCTGTTTCTGAATTATTCACAGTTGTTTCAGTTATATATCTGTTTCTGAATTATTCATAGTTGTTTCAGTTATGTATCTGTTTCTGAATTATTCACAGTTGTTTCAGTTATGTATCTGTTTCTGAATTATTCACAGTTGTTTCAGTTATGTATCTGTTTCTGAATTATTCACAGTTGTTTCAGTTATATATCTGTTTCTGAATTATTCATAGTTGTTTCAGTTATGTATCTGTTTCTGAATTATTCACAGTTGTTTCAGTTATGTATCTGTTTCTGAATTATTCACAGTTGTTTCAGTTATGTATCTGTTTCTGAATTATTCACAGTTGTTTCAGTTATATATCTGTTTCTGAATTATTCACAGTTGTTTCAGTTATGTATCTGTTTCTGAATTATTCACAGTTGTTTCAGTTATGTATCTGTTTCTGAATTATTCACAGTTGTTTCAGTTATGTATCTGTTTCTGAATTATTCACAGTTGTTTCAGTTATATATCTGTTTCTGAATTATTCACAGTTGTTTCAGTTATGTATCTGTTTCTGAATTATTCACAGTTGTTTCAGTTATGTATCTGTTTCTGAATTATTCACAGTTGTTTCAGTTATATATCTGTTTCTGAATTATTCACAGTTGTTTCAGTTATGTATCTGTTTCTGAATTATTCACAGTTGTTTCATTTATGTATCTGTTTCTGAATTTTTCACAGTTGTTTCAGTTATGTATCTGTTTCCCTGAATTATTCACAGTTGTTTCAGTTATGTATCTGTTTCTGAATTATTCACAGTTGTTTCAGTTATATATCTGTTTCTGAATTATTCACAGTTGTTTCAGTTATATATCTGTTTCTGAATTATTCACAGTTGTTTCAGTTATGTATCTGTTTCTGAATTATTCACAGTTGTTTCAGTTATGTATCTGTTTCTGAATTATTCACAGTTGTTTCAGATATGTATCTGTTTCCCTGAATTATTCACAGTTGTTTCAGTTATGTATCTGTTTCCCTGAACTTTGTATTAGTATTGTTATCAATTGTAGGATCATCCTGTTGCAAGATGAAATGGGATGTCAACTGGCAGAGAATTGACAGATAACAGGTAGCATTTATTGATTTATTTTTGTTTTATTTTTTAATATAATAATGACACCTATCCATAATTAAATCAAGCTTAAATATTGCTACAGCTTTTGTTATCATGATGTACAATTATTTTCTAGGTTTATCTTCTAGGTCCACCAACCGTTTTATATAACACATCTGTTACGTTATCTATGACTTTAAAAGATAACGTAACACAAACATACATATTGAAAACAAATGTTTACTGATCTTAAATGCAACTGCCCAAACTGTTCTAAAAAAGAAGGTTTAATGTTTAGGTTGGTGTTAGCATTTGGGGTCATCTTGGATCATAGGTTGATTTATTTGTAACAAATCGCAAATACTAATGTAATGATTATCCTTGTATGCCAATTTTGCTAAAAATCGGTTAAGCGGTTTCAGATAAGAACTTGTTTAGGCAAATGTTCATTGTCAGTTCGGTTACGTTTATGTTCTTGCCATATATGATGTTTAACTGCCACGCAAATCGTAAGAAATAATCACTAAACTTTTTGTTTGAAGGAAAATAAAACTAAAGTATCTAATTATGCAGTGTGTATGTTATGTCTTGTTTCTCTATGTAAAAATGTTACAGTTGGTCTGTTACGTATTTACATGACATGTGAAGTACAATATCGCTAGCAGAATAAAGTAACCAAGATGTCCTTTCAAGCACTGAACAAAATTTTCTAAGTATCAACTTGTGTATCTTAATTAATTTTCTTATTTTAAATATATTTTAGAATAGATATATGATAAGTATTTTGTTTTGACCCATAGTTTGTAAAACATTTATTTTTGTTTAAATTGTTACATGTTTTCAGAGTTACACTCCCTTTATATGAAAACATGAAATGTACTGATAAAACACATAACATGAGTCAAAGATCGCTTAAAGATATAAATTCTTAAAATTGGTATGAAATAATAGAAGAAGAAAATGTTTGACCCATTTATCGTAGATTTTCCGTGTATAAAAAAATGAAATATGGATAATCTTAAATAACCGGCCGTTAAACTGAATATTGTTTGAAATTCAAGTAACTGTAATTCAGCGTTAACATTAAATATTTCGAAAATTTCTTTCTTTCGCAAACGCAATTGTAGTGGTAATGCTAGTAAAACATGATGTCAAAATAATTTTAACTGGCATATTTTAGAATTAGGAACATCGAAAGCTTCACTAATTCGAAGTACTTAATAAAATCCTATATACGCAGTTGTATAAGTGTTCTAACTTATTTCTAAGAAAACACATTGACTTAAAGTTTTAAAATATGTTCATGCAATCAGAGCAGACGATTTACACTCGTTATTTTACAATTTAACCGTATCTCTAATCAAGCTTAAAATACAAAAAACAATGAGAATATTATTGACATGTTCTTAGGTTGGTACTTAGCAATTTGGTTTAGTGTACAGAAAATAAATTATATAATCAATTGTTGTAAAATTATTTTATTACACAACTTAAGCGTAATTATAAACACTTGATGAGTTCATTTGCTTTTAAAATGCCATATTTTTAACTGATTTATTTGTTTCAGAGGAAAATGGATTTTTTAAAATGGATGTTTGCAAAACGATCGGCAGACCCTAGGTCTAATTCCGAAATGCTCAATAAAGTTACAGAAGATCGTGGTTTTAGCGAAGAATCAAGAAAAATAATGGAAGAGACAGTCACAATTAAAAGTCTGCTACAAAGTTTAAATGCGTCTATGAGAGGTCAATGTTCTTGTGTAAAAATTATGGGAAGTTCCATTGAAGCAACATCTACCATGACAGACGACTCCGATATAGATCACCTGTACTTTAATCCAATCATGGAAGTCAGAACAAACAGATATATACCTGGATCTAAATTGCCATACCTATGCATGGTTAGGGACGTTACTACACCTGCAGGATATACAAAATTACAGCTATATATGGAAGGCAAGGTACTGACATATGATACAATAATGAATGACAACGTTTTTTTCATGCACAAGTTCTTACCCGATACAAGAGGTAGAATTGTTCTTTCAAATGAGTATACTGAATTTATGTTGAAATTTACAAAATACGCAGGTTATGACGAAAGACATGGTCCAGCCGCCACTTCACGGGGAGTAAGAAGGCCTGCAGACCACGTACCCGCTTATATATGTCAATATCTGCCACAAGAGGTTGAGCCATGGTTTCGTCGGGAACGACATTATGGATGGCCATCGCCAGGTACATGTGATCTGTTTAAAAAGATGGGATGTTTTGTTGTACCAGTTGGGCATCCAAGTAGCCCTGAGCAAAACTTAGAATGGAGAATCTCCCTATCCAACCAAGAATTGTATCTCATGCAGAACTTAAATGCAGTGCAATACAAATGTTATATTCTTCTAAAGTTGATTAAACTCGACTGCGATGGTACCATTAGTTCTTACCATTGTAAAACTGCACTGTTTTACACAATAGAAAATAATAGTCAAGATATTTGGACGCCGGAAAATCTCTCCGTGTGTCTACGAACATGTCTAGTGCAACTGCTTGATTGGATAAAAAGGAAAAACTGTCCAAATTATTTTATTCCAGAGGAAAACATGTTTGATACCAAAGTTAATGACGAAAACCAAACAAATTTACAACAGAAGATTAGTTTCTTCAACTCGGAAAGAAGTTTTTTTGTTATCTGTAATACAATTTTAAATGTCAAACACCGTGTATTATATGAAGGAAAACAGTTGATGATCTTTGGTGCACTAGCCATTAAAGAGCGACTCATCGTACTTATGGAGGTACTTTTAGATTTCAATGCCATACTCGATGGAGAGGTAATCGGTTTTTTGGAACATATGCTCCAGAGTTTAAACCTAGGAACAGAAGTCTGCCATAGTCCAAGCTTCGAACCATTTCCAGAAAAGAATTTGTATTTTTGGTTTTTACCTGATCTCCTGCCAAATTACAGGTATCTTTTTGATGTGCCTAAACGACAGGATCTTTCTTCGTATCTGTCTAGCAACAGTGACATTCGGAAAACGTTTACACTGATAGAACGTTACATATCAAGTAAACTAGAACTTCTGTATTCTGTAAACTTGCTCCGTGGGATACAGGTCAATTCCTTCATCGATAGTATTTGTGAAAATGCTAACACTATCCAAAACAAAATTAAATTAGGAAGTGTCATGTTTATGCATGGACATTATACAGATTGCTGCTCTTGTCTAGAAGACGCTGAGACATTTGTGAGACATTTATCAATTCCCGTCAGTTGCATATGTGGGGGTTCTCAGCCAGGTCAGGATTTACAAATGAAGAGAGTTTTGAAAAAGTACCCGGCCCTAGTTAGAAATAACAGTACGTTATCAAACTCTTTGTCGGTAGATATTCTCGCGGACTACATATTAATGTGTTTAAAGTTCGACACACAAGAGCTGGATATGGTGCCATGTGCTCTTCTTGTCGAGGCGTACCGGTCGTTTGGTATACCCAAAAGTGATAATCCAAATCACGCTTTTTCGATTTGTAACATTTCTTGGAATAACTGGGTAGTGGTTGATCCTCTGGTTTACATGTATTATCTGCAGTATACAAATTATGAGGCAATGCACATCAGATCGGAAATGTCAGTTGCTCTGAGTAAGTTGGAAGACATTATCTTACCTAACTTGCAGATTCGAGAAATGGGACACTTAGAGACAGCCTTAAATGTGCTGGGTCACATATACTCCAAAAAGGGGTGGTATAAACTGGCATCAGAATGCCTACGAAAGTCTTGGGAAATTATACCGGAACACAACGCAGCTAAGTGGCATATGATGTTCATGCTGTTTGGATGTAGATAATCTTTTAACATGTCTATCAAGTATCCCCGCTTCCTTTCTTTAACGTCTTAATATCGATTCTTTGCCATTTACAATACGTGAGCGATTTTTCTCATTTCGCAGTGACATCGTATGATTGAATAGGCAGGTATGCGGTCTGTTCCGCTCTCTTCTCGTGTTAGGTGCTTTATACATATCTTATCACAATCTCCCTCGCCTTACTTCACCGATCACCTTATCCCTGCCTTCTTTCAGTCGCACCCCTATTTCAACTGTCCGCGCGAATGGTGTTATTTGTTTGCTGTTTTCAAAAAGAAAACGTCTTTATTAACTAGTACAATAGACCTGAAACGGTTTTTATTGATATTTTGATTGCAATTTCCCGAATGTCGATTCCAGTTATATACTTACTTGGCGAAATCCTGTGGACCATAGTGGGATATGGGATAAACACGCCGTCCTTGTTAAAAGAATTTTAGCGATAAGGATTGCCTTGGATTTGTACAGGATTGTTAAATTACAATCTAGTGTGTGTGTGGGGGGTGGAGGGGGGGAACTGGTTTAGAAGAAAATTGATACGATGTTTGACTGGTAATAATAGAGGGTACGCCTACAGCATAGTGAGTTTTAATGAACACGTCAAGATATGAATGTATCAAATATGAGACTATGCTTTGTTTTAATATTGTCAAGAACTAATTAAGAGTATTCACCTTTCGAGACGTAGTGCCTTTGCGCAGATAAACCTGATTGTTGTTTTTTTGGGTGTTTTTCTTTTCTTATTGTTTGGAAACTTATATAGATAAGGGAATTCTTTGTTAGAATAAATATATTATTGTTATCAATACCCTGTGTTCTATTATGAAATAAAATTGATTGTAACTGTTTGTTCTAGTTATATTGTTTGCATTCTGGTCATAACATAGTGTAACCTTTAATACTAAAAAATACAAGTCAAAATCATTATTTGAAGAAACTTGGTAAAGGACATTACGCTTATGCTATATGCAAAGTATTAGACATCTAGCTCTTGCTGTTCAGAGATAGAGGGTGTTTAAAAATCTTCCGAGACGGTGACAATTTTCACCCCAAAATGGGTACCATTTAAACAAACTTTGTAAAAGCATTAGACGTGAATGAAAATCATGGCTCTTATGGCAGTATGATCCTGTCATAGAGCCGTGATTCCTGTGCCTTTAGGATTCGGCAGGACCCCGTGCCGACCCCCGTACCGACCCCCGTACGCACTTTTCCGGCGAGGTTTCTGAAAGCATCACGCAATGCCTGCATAACAATTACCGTATTTCAATAGAACGATCCTTAAATACCACAACTGCATGCAGAAGACTTATTAAAGAGAGCAAAGACACGCCGATATAGTCAATGCTCGAAGAACACTGTTGGAGGGCCGTTAATTGTCATTGCTTACGTTCGAAATAATCTCGTTCTCGTGTGACGTCTCGTTCCGTATTTAGAAAATTAACCCCGCCCTACTCACACACTTGACGCTTTACTGTTAACGTTGTAGATTTGTGGGCGGGTTTAAGTTTCCAAATATGGAACAACACCAACACCGCACGTGATATTTTAAATGGTAAACATTTAAGAAAATACGTCTTACACAAGAATCCCTAAATCGACGAGATATTTTTCTCTTTGGTGAGTTGTATGCATCCACGCCTATATTTTAAGGTTTATTCTATTGAAATACTGTGGTTGTTCATGCAGGCTTTGCTTGATGTCTTCAAAAACCTCTGTTGATGGGTTCAACCCTGATACCTACCTTTTCTATAAAGGATGACATCGTAGCTCTATGGTAGGCACACACCATAAAAGCTGCGAGAATTAAGAGCTGCGATTCACCCAGTTATAAAGGAGCGTATGCTTATTACAACAGCAACAACAACGACAATGAACAGTTAAACAGTGAAGAAACAACAACAAAAAACATTCTAAAAGAAAGTAATGGCCGTTACTCGTGTTTCGATCTAGCTGGTTCTCAAACATATCCTAAAATGTATAGGTATCAACAAAATGGCCAAGTGTGGTAAAGATCGGATGAAGGTGATAGAGTGTCAACAAGGTAGAATACAGAGTTTTTCCTTAAAACAAGGGCCATAATCTGTTGTTTAATATCGACATTGGTGGTTTTCGAACTTTTCCGAGCTTTCACTGACACTTACAAAGTTCGATAAAATTAATTAAAAAATGAAGGTGCTGTTGTGTAAGCTAAACGGTAATATGGCATTTACCAATTAAAACAAGGTCCGTAACTCTGTTGTACAATTTCCACTAATGGTGGCTTTCAAACTTATCTAATATTTCCGATATTGATATTATAACCTTCTTTAAGTTTGGTGAAGATGATTCGCCAGAAAAATGTGCTAGAGTTTTAATAATGCAGAATATAGCATTTTTCACTAAAACAAGTGCCAAAACTCTGTTGTTTAACATCCGATATTAGTGGTTTTCGATCTTAATCGAGTTTGTAGTATAAAGACCCTAGCAACGTTTGGTAAAGATCCAAATGCAAAAGTGCATATTATTTAACAATAAAAAAGTTAACGGATGGGTCAATGACAACGACATCGGATGACATACAACGGACGACGGACAACGCGCCATCCCATAAAAGAGTATGAGAGTAGACCTTTGGAAACGGCCGAACACGATAAATACGATATAAGGTCGTCTGAAAATGTATGTTGATTGTTTGAAAAATGCGGTATAAAGCATGGAATCGACAAATTTGCTTTATCCACATGTGCGTAGTAAAGTCTCAGTAATGACTCGACTGAATGATCCATCTCACTATATACTAATGGTTATCAGATCATGAGACCTAGATTCGGAAAAATCTGAAATCATGAACTGGATATATTCTTGTCATATGGAATATTAAAGAAAAACAATATTTTCTCATTTTGAAAAAAAAATAAAATGTTAAGCAACAAAATTGTTAGTACCATCACAAACAAAGCATTTATAAGATGGTCATGTAAACATGAATATAAAACAAAAACCTAGAAAACCCCTAAGCAAGTTATCAATGACTTGACAGATGCCAGAGCAACAAGAGAATAAACTAAGTAGGGCACTTCGACATGATTGACGAACGTTTCGTAAAATGCTGCCTAGTGTTATGACGGTTTACAGTCCTAGAGGTGCAGAGATTACACATCTGGTTATTTAAAAATGAGAAAAATGGTCCTATTATAACCACAGAACCCAAAATCAATTGTCCTCACTGTACCACGAACTACGAGCAAATGAAATACTAAATGAACAGGACTATACACAACACAAACAGTGGTGCAGACATGGATACCGATGGGTAAGGGTCTGAAATACTCAATGAACAGGACTATACAACACAGACAGTGGTGCAGACATGGATACCGATGTGTAAGGGTCTGAAATACTCAATGAACAGGACTATACACAACACAAACAGTGGTGCAGACATGGATACCGATGGGTAAGGGTCTGAAATACTCAATGAACAGGACTATACACAACACAAACAGTGGTGCAGACATGGATACCGATGTGTAAGGGTCTGAAATACTAAATGAACAGGACTATACACAACACAAACAGTGGTGCAGACATGGATACCGATGGGTAAGGGTCTGAAATACTCAATGAACAGGACTATACAACACAGACAGTGGTGCAGACATGGATACCGATGTGTAAGGGTCTGAAATACTCAATGAACAGGACTATACAACACAGACAGTGGTGCATACATGGATACCGATGGGTAAGGGTCTGAAATACTCAATGATCAGGACTATATACAACACAGACAGGGGTGCATACATGGATACCGATGGGTAAGGGTCTGAAATACTCAATGAACAGGACTATACAACACAAACAGTGGTGCAGACATGCATACCGATATGTAAGGCTCTGAAAAACTCAATGATCAGGACTATATACAACACAGACAGGGGTGCATACATGGATACCGATGGGTAAGGGTCTGAAATACTCAATGAACAGGACTATACAACACAAACAGTGGTGCAGACATGGATACCGATGTGTAAGTGTCTGAAATACTCAATGAACAGGAATATATACAACACAAACAGTGGTGCAGACATGGATACCGATGTGTAAGTCTCTGAAATACTCAATGAACAGGAATATATACAACACAGACAGTTTTCAGACATGGATACCGATGTGTAAGGGTCTGAAATACTCAATGAACAGGAATATATACAACACAGACAGTGTGCAGACATGGATACCGATGTGTAAGTGTCTGAAATACTCAATGAACAGGAATATATACAACACAGACAGTGGTGCAGCCATGGATACCGATGTGTACGTGTCTGAAATACTCAATGAACAGGAATATATACAACACAGACAGTGTGCAGACATGGATACCGATGTGTAAGTGTCTGAAATACTCAATAAACTGGAATATATACAACACAGACAGTGTGCAGACATGGATACCGATGTGTAAGTGTCTGAAATACTCAATGAACAGGAATATATACAACACAGACAGTGTGCAAACATGGATACCGATGTGTAAGGGTCTGAAATACTCAATGAACAGGAATATATACAACACAGACAGTGTGCAGACATGGATACCGATGTGTAAGTGTCTGAAATACTCAATGAACAGGAATATATACAACACAGACAGTGTGCAAACATGGATACCGATGTGTAAGGGTCAGTAGGCAATACGGCTTACTGGTTAGCTTAAGCCGATGTAATGTATACACAACCTCGCGTCAGCGACCAAATTAACAAGAAAGTGTAAAAACAAACAGGTACATCACATCAATCTCTAACATTAAAGTTCACATCCTGAGAAATTAGTAAACGATACACTTAAATGTTGTTGTAATGATATATAAATACATAATAAGAAACACCTCAAGATGTTTCGAGAAATATACTGAACAGCAACAGCAGTTGTAGCCAAATAGAGACACAATCTAGGATACGACCAAAGAACATGTGGGACGAACGATCATGTACCTATCTCATGTGTGACGAACGATCATGTACCTATCTCATTTCAGTGTTTCAGTGCAGTCATGAGTGTTGTGATTGTGTGCGGTGAGGTCAGTCACTAATCATGAGTGTTGTGATTGAGTGCGGTGAGGTCAGTCACTAATCATGAGAGTTGTGATTGAGAGCGGTGAGGTCAGTCACTAATCATGAGTGTTGTGATTGAGTGCGGTGAGGTCAGTCACTAATCATGAGTGTTGTGATTGAGTGCGGTGAGGTCAGTCACTAATCATGAGTGTTGTGATTGAGTGCGGTGAGGTCAGTCACTAATCATGAATTGCGTTACAATACTAAAGGGTCGAATCATTTTTTTACGAATTTCCTGATTTAGATGTATTTTGATTAATTTTGTAAAGTGGTCAGGAAACTCGTCGGCACTTTTAATTACCAAAGTTAATAGAAGGCATCTCAATTAAATAAAGGCTGTGACATTCCTAGTCGCAGACGTGGGTTTAGGTTGAAGTTGTATTTCTTTTGTAGGTTTCCGATGCGGCGATATAACTTTGAGAAATATAAGTATAACAATCGAACAGGAATGCAGCTTTCACAGAACACAGAAAAAGAGTATGAGAGTGAACCTTTGGAAACGGCCGAACACAACACATACGAAATAGTGCAGTTTCGGTTTGATTGAGACTGTTCATGAACGGTAGTGAAATATGCTAGCGACCGCTCACGCCCTCTAGCCCCGGCTTGAGCAGAACTCAATATTCATAAAATCAATAGCACATAATTTTAACCCTCCCGAAGATGACATCCATATGGCGATGGAAAAAGATATCTTTTCTCCCCCCATCTCCAGCCGCGCATGGTCCCAGTATCTAACAAAATACTATGTAACCCAAAAACATGCAAAAAGACAAACATGAATGGCAATGTTAATAAAAATAAAGGCATATGCCGTCACAAGAACAAAAGGGGTTGACAATAGGGCTACCGCCTTGGAACGGTGAGTTGAAGGACGATACTCATATTTGCACAGTAGATGCGTAGAATGTTTAGATTACAACGAAGGTTTCAAATCCAGGATCTGGTGGTCAATATAAAAAGGTCAAATGTAACTAGCACGTTATGAGTGTTTTCAATTGTAATTGGATTGACACCAATCACCTTTCAGATCGCTACAAGTCACTTTAAACTTCGAGACTCAAGTATCCTATGTACAATATTTAAAAATAGATATAAAATCCAAACAGGAAATGTATCATTTAAGGACCACTATCAACCAAAAGCACGCACAGAAACAAACAACAATTTTAAAGATGACTAAAAGACAAGACACGACATTACTAGCTTAAAAGGGTTGACAATAGGGCTGCCGATAGCCCATTGACTATCAATGTCCATGGTATGCACCTGAAGCCTTTACTGTTTTTTGCCTCATTCATTACAACATATCTAAAAAATATATAGAATTTTATCTAATAAAAAAAAACAAGTTTAATATCCATGGTTAAATATATTGTGACTACGCTAATGGAAATATGATCTCTTTAGATGAATTAATTTCCACGTGCTACGAATCAGTAGTGTCATTTGTACTGGTCACTTGGTACCAACAAGCCCAATATACGTGACTTTGACATAGAATACCGCTTAAGACGGTAAAAGAGGCGTAAAAGGTGTTGCTGCTTGCTCGTTTGTTTTGCTTGATTTGAACCTATCATATTGCAACACATTGCATCTTGTGCGATGACAGGACAGATTGTGGACCCTATGATGACGCCTACCTAAATCCTGAAAAAGAAGGTATCGTTTAATGTCTGTCTTCAATCTTGTCTTGTCGTGCCCTTAACGGTGTACTCGTCTGTTCCTCTGCTTCGGCCAAGTCAGTAAATACTTACTGTGTGGTTTCCAGGCTTTTGTATTATATATACATGGTCATCTTTGTGTTTTAGTGCTATTGCCTATTAATGCTGCCTAGTTTGTTAGAGGATACATCATGGACCGTTCCAATGGGTTGTTAGTTTAAACATATTTATTTTACATCGATTGCGAAATAAGTACTATTAATTAATCTCGATGGCTTCCTTTGTAGGATCAGTAAAAGCAGAATGGATGGATGGATTTACGAATGAATGGATGGATGGATGGTTGTATGGATTAATGGATGGATGGATGATTGGACGGACCGGACGGACGGACGGAAACTACTTTAGTTACCTTACAGATTTGTTTTATATCTTATATCTACTCTATATACTCTATATATATATATATATATATAATAAATACCGATAAAGGTCTCCTTTGGAAGCAAAAACACAACCAAGAGAATAAAGCTGCAGACACGGTTTCATTAAAGTGAGTAATAATCATCATAATAATAATGATGATGATGATGATACTAATTAATAATAGTCAACATTTTCATTTATTTATCTCTTTAAATTATATCTCTATCTTTATCCGTTTTTCTCTTATTTAACTTTCACTGTGTTTTAACTCTCTCTGCATCCAACTTTCTTCTTCTGGCGTGTTTCCGTTGTGACTTTGCATTTATATTAGGGCTAATAAAAATACGCACCTATTAGTGAGAAGAACCATTATTTCTATTGGTTGAAGCAATACGCTTACAACCAATCAGAATAGCGTTAACAAATACGGACATTATCTCATTTGTGTTTCTAAGGTAAAGAAATGTGTGTCTTTTTCGATACATAAACGTTATCAACTTATCACAATGAAAGAGCGGTATAAATCGATAATACAACTTACAGTTTAACAAGGTAGGCAAGTAATTACGCATTACAATATGATATCATTGAACTATTACTGCACAAATATTTTGTTTATACATACAGTTAGGTTTAACACGTATTCCCTTAGAAACATGCCCTGTTCACACACCCTGTTCACACACCCTGAGCTCATTTTATTCTTTTAAAGAAAGAAAGAAAGGAAGGAAGGAAGGAAGGAAGGAAGGAAGGAAGGAAGGAAGGAAGGAAGGAAGGAAGGAAGGAAGGAAGGAAGGAAAAAGGAAGGAAGGAAAAGGAAGGAAGGGAGGGAGGGAGGGAGGGAGGGAGGGAAGGAGGAAGGAAGGAAATGAAAGGTAAGGGGAAGGGGAGGGAAGGGAGGAGAGGGGAGTGGAGGGGAGGGCAGTGGAGGGCAGGGCAGGACAGGGCAGGGCAGGGGATGGGAGGGGAGGGAGGGAGGGAGGGAGAGAGGGAGGGAGGGAGGGAGAGAGGGAGGGAGGGAGGGAGGGAGGGAGGGAGGGAGGGAGGAGGGAGGGAGGGAGGGAGGGAGGGAGGGAGGGAGGGAGGGAGGGAGAAAGAATGAAGAAGGAAGGAATGAGTGAAGAAACAAGACTCGAAAGAAGGAAGGAATGAGTGAAGAAACAAGACTCATACAGACAGACGTTACAAACGTTACATTTGTAATGAAACGACATGTAGCCTATATAGCACTAACCCCTCGCCAAGGGAATTGGTCCCAATTACCAATGATAAGGTACCTGTAGTATGCATCAACACAGGCCTAATAACAAACAGGTTGGGCACTATGTGATTTACCTGCATTTAACGTTGGACAGTGCGAACATTTCACAAAATGTTGCCCAACTTTAAACATTTGTATTTTGAAGAGTTTTATATATACAAGTTTCATATATCCCAAAACCCATCACAAATTTAATTTTTCTTCTAATGATAGCATTTTCCTGATTAAACAAAAAAGGAGTTCAACGGAAACTTTTACTACGTCAAACCTTGATTTTATAACAGAAAAACCGAAAACGATGTTACTTTTTTTTTTAAACAGATTTTTATTTAAAAAAAGCAGAATTATTATGATCCCATTTAGATATTCATTATGAATCTTTTGAATGAATTTTCATCAAAATCAATGAAAAATAAGAGAGGAGATAGAAGGAAAAGTTAAGGTGCCACTTGATATTTTGGCTACTTCATTGATTCAGATAGGAAGTTTTTTAATATGTTTTTAGTGACATCAACTACTGTTATAAACATACATGCATTAAGCAAGTAATGGCAGATCATTAAATAAAATTATGTAATACACTAAGGCAAATTATCAACACTAGCCGTAACACTAGTCAATATTTGTAGAAAACTACGAAAACTGGAGACCTAAACTTTTCAAAATTCACATAAGATGACAATATTCCATCCATCAACCAAATTGAGCGTCACTGAGATGCTGAAGAGAATGGGTTGGTGATACCCAGAACAAAGGAGGTCATATGCACGTCTGTGTCTATTCTATAATATTGTATATTGCCTAGTACATATACCAATTCCAGCCAATATACAAAGTAAAAACAGTCTACAGATACTGCCACTCAATCATATATAGACAAATACACACTGCAGTGAAATATTACATATATTCTTTTTTTCCTCTGGCCATAGTACATTGGAATGCTCTGCCAGAAGATGTTGTGCTGATGCATGACTTGAATAAATGCAAGCATGCAGTCAATCGCATCAACCACTTCAAACCATAAGTGCTGTAGTTTTTTTATCCTGTTTTTATCTTTTTCACAGTATTATTTCAACACACCTTTCACACTATTTACTCCACCGTACTTACTTTTAAACCTTTTATCTTGTCTACTAACAGAAACAGGCGTACAACCTGCTCGAAGTTACCCGTGAGTGTGTGCAGCAGTAGAGAGAGATAGATAGATAAACAAATTTAAGGTAACATATAGTGTTCACACTAGTATAACTGTCGGTTGATAAGATTCGGCATTAAAAATAGTTTCACCACAGTGTGAAGTCATGGGTTTCTACTCAAATTACTGTAATGTACATACACATTCACTGAAAATATTATATTAATAATGTAACGTAAAATAAAACATTAAAAGTTATATGTCTTACAGAAGCCTGGTTTGCTGTTTCCAGCGACGTTAACATTTGATCCCGAACACGTCCTATGGCAAGCAGTTCCTCTAGTGGTATGAAGGGCTTTCTGCTGTAGCACATCATAACAGTTTTCAATCAGGTATTTCTTTTATAGGAATTTATATCAGTTTTCTCTTTATTCTTCTTTTTATCAGTTTAATTATAGATCTTCTTTCATCCTGAATTGTACACAGGTTTTTCAGTTATGTATCTGTTTTCGTGAATTTTATGTCAGTATTGTTATCATTTTAGTATCGTCATGTTGTGAAGTGAAATGGGATCTCAACTGGCAGAAAATTGACAGATAACAGGTAACATAAAGCTTGTGTGTTCTCTCTTTACTACGAGAATAACACCTATCCATAATTAAACCAACTTTAAATATTGCTACACTTACATTTTCTGTAGATTATCAGGATGTTCAAGGCTTGTTTATTTTCTACGCCCACCAAAATTTCTATACAACATATCATTTACGTTATCTGTGACTTTAAAAGTAGAGCCAGCCATGGTCTCAGCAATTGTTGACACACATCCCTTTTTCTCAATGGATTTTAATACCATACTGTATCTCCTGGTTTATCTCATGGTTTATACACATTGAAGTGATGTTTAACATTGTAATTTGTTTTCATACTCAATCCAGATTCTCAGACAAATCTCTAACACAATCACGTATGCTGGAATACATTTTTCACCTAAAACTTTTTCAGGTGATCCAACAATCAAATTAACTGGCATCTTTACCTCTCTACCCAGTGAAATCGTACAAGGAGACACTCCTGTAGGCTCGTGAACGGTTGTCTTCTAGGCAAGAATTACCAACGGTACATATTTGCCCCAGTCTTTCTGATTTTCATCAACAAATAATAATATCATGTTAAGTATTGTTCGGTTACCTCTTTCGATAATACAATTACTTTGGGGTCGGTAAACTGCAGTTCTTGTTCTATCTATGCCAAGCTTTTTTACATAGCTCTTGAAATAAATTAGACTTTCTGCAGCTTTTTTTTCTATATTGGGTAACGGATACACCCCAACAACCATTTCGTCTTTTGAGGTGATCGCATGCAATCGATGGTAAGACTCTACATCGGCGCACCTACAGTATATATCTATAAAGGGGCATTGAACACGTATTTTTACTATTACATACATTACAATTTCTACACCACTCTACATTGTCTTTTCTCAAAAGGAAACCAGAATATATGTATATCTGTCTTTTCTGTTTGACACACTTAAATGTCCTGCACTAACACTATTGTGTGATAGTTCCAGAATCATCTTTGTATATATGATGTAAGAATAACAGTCTACAATTTGTAGGAACTACCATCTTCACTCTCCCATTTCCTATATAAAATATAATTATTCTTTAAAACCAAAGAATCCAAATTACCCAGTAATACTTGACTTCTGTATCATGTTTGGAGAGAGAGAGAGAGAGAGAGAGAGAGAGAGAGATTAAAGGTAATAAATTATTAGAAAAAGGGAAATAACACAAATAATCAAGTTGTATAAACACACGTAAGAGTTGTGTCTCTCGAATTTGTATATTGTGACAGATATATTTCTTGCAGAAGCCTGGTTTCCTGTTTCCAGCGAAGTTAACATTTGATCCCGCGTATGTTCTATGGCAAGCAATTACTCTAGTGGTATGAATGACTTTCTGCTGTAGCTTGATGTCAAGGAAAGAACATCATAACAGTTTTCAATCAGGTATTTCCGTTATAGGAATGTATATCAGTTTTCTCTTCATTCTTCTTTTCATTATTTTTTAAATATAGATTTGTTTTCCTGAATTGTTCACAATTGTTTGTTATTTATCTGTTTACCTGAATTTTATATCAGTATATAATTATCATTTTAGTATCGTTATATTGTGAAGTGAAATGAGATGTCAACTGGCAGAAAATTGACAGAAAATTGACAGATAACTTTTGTTTTCCCTCTGTACTATTAGAATAACACCTATCCATAATTAACCCAAGCTTAAATATTGCTACACTTACATCTTTTTAGATTATCATGATTGTCAATTTTTCTTTATCTTCTAGCTTCACCAAAGAGTCCATAATATTAGAACACATCATGTACGTTATCTATGACTTTAAAAGGAGACCCAACCATGGTCTCAGCAATTGTTGACTCATACCCCTTTTTCTAAATTGACAGACAGACAGACAGACGTTACAACTGTAATGAAACGGCGGATAGCCTACACAGCAGCATTAACCCCTCGCCAAGAAAATTGGTCCCAATTCTATAATAATTACCAATGATAATTAAGGTAAGATAAATAGTAATAAGTAGTATACAACAACACAGACCTAATAACAGACAGATTGGACACTGTGTGATTTACCGGAATTTAACATTATACAGTGCGAACATTTCACAAAATGTTGCCCAACTTTAAACATTTGTATTTTGAAGAGTTTTATAGATACAAGTTTCAATTATTCCAAACCCCATCACAAATTTAATTTTCCTTCTAATGATGGCATTTTCCCATTTTAAACAAAAAACAAGTTCAACGAAAACTTTTACTACGTCAAACCTTGAATTTTTAACAGAAAAGCCAAACATGATGATGTTTGTTTTTATCTTTAAACAGCTTTTTGTACAACTTCTTATGTTGAAAACTAAGAAGAATTACTATAATCCCATTTTGATATTAATTACGCATTTTTTCAATGAATTCTCATCAAAATCAATGAATAAATAATAGAGGAGATAGAAGAGAATTTAAGATGCCACGTGATATTTTGGCTACTTCACTGGTTCAGATAGGAAGTTTCCTATCTGTTTATTAATATGTCTTTGACATCAACTACTGTACATGCATTTATCAAGTAATGGCAGATCATTAAAAGTGTCAACACTAGCCGTAACACTAGTCGATATTTGTCTTTTTAAAACTACGAACATTGGAGAAATAATTTTTTTTTAAATCTCATAAGATGACAATATTCCATCCATCAACTAAACTGAGCGTCACTGAGATGCTGGAGAGGAAGGGTTGGTGTTACATGTACGTAGAACAATGGAGGTCAGATGCACGTCTGTGTCTATTTTATAATGTTGTATATGGCCTAGTAGTATACCAACTCTAGCCTATATACAAAGTAACAACAGTCTAAAGATACTGCCACTCTATCATATATAGACAAATACACACTGCAGTGAAATATTACAAAAAAAAATCCTCTGGCCATAGTACATTGGAATGCCCTGCCAGAAGATGTTGTTCTGATGCATGGCTTGACAGTCTCAGTCAACCCGAGACTGCAATATTTCGTATGTGTCGTTTTCGGCCGTTTCCAAAGGTCCATTACCATACTCTTTTTTGAATAAATGCACGCATACAGTCAGTCGCATCAACCACTACAAACCATAAGTACTCTAGGGTTAATATCCCGATTTTATCGTTTTGCACAGTATTATTTTAACCCACCTTTCGTAGTATTTACTCAACCGTTTTTACTTTTAAACATTTTATCTTGTCTACTAACAGACACAGGCGTGCAACCTGCTCGAACTTACCCGGGAGTGTGTGCAGCAGTATAGAGAGATAGATAGATAAACAAATTAAAGGTGGTAATAAATTATTAGAAAAAAGGAAATAACACAAATAATCAAGTTGCATAAACACTAGTAAGAGTTGTGTCTTTCGAATGTGTATATTTCTTACAGAAGCCTGGTCTCCTGTTTCCAGCGAAGTTAACATTTGATCCTGCGTGTGTTCTATGGCAAGCAATTACTCTAGTGGTATGAATGACTTTCTGCTGTAGCTTGATGTCAAGGAAAGCACATCATAACAGTTTTCAATCAGGTATTTCCGTTATAGAAATTTATATCAGTTTTCTCTTTATTTTATTTTTCATTATTTTTTAAATAAATTTTTTTTTCCTGAATTGTACACAATTGTTTCAGTTATTTATCTGTTTATCTGTAGTTTATATCAGTATTGTTATCATTTTAGTATCGTCATATTGTGAAGTGAAATGAGATGTCAACTGTCAGAAAACTGACAGAAAATTGACAGATAACAGGTAATTTAAAACTTTTTTTCCCCTCTGTACTATGCGAATAACACCTATCCATAATTAAACCATACTTAAATATTGCTACACTTACATCTTTTTAGATTATCATGAGTGTCAAAAATGATATATAGAGTCCTATAGAAACCACAGCGTCCGAACGCAATGGCATCGTTTTCTTGTTTATCTACTAGCTCGCCAAAGATTCCACATAACACATCATTTACGTTATCTATGACTTTAAAAGGAGACCCAACCATGGTCTCAGCAATTGTTGACTCATACCCCTTTTTCTAAATGTATTGTTATGCAATACTGTATCTCCTGGTTTATCACATGGTTTATCACCTGGTATATACACATTAAAGTAATGTTTAACATTGTAATTTGTTTTCATACTCGATGCAGCTACTCAAACAAATCTCTTAACACAATCACGTATGCTGGAATACATTTTTCACCTTTACCTTTTTCAGGTGATACAACAATCAAATTAACTGGCATCTTTACTTCTCTACCCAGTGAAATCATACAAGGAGACACTCCTGTAGGCTCGTGAACGATTGACCTCTTAGCAAGAATTACCAACGGTACATATTTGCCTCAGTCTTTTTTATTCTCATCAACAAATGGTGATATCATGTTAAGTATTGTTCGGTTAGTTCTTTCGATTATACATTTACTTTGGGGTCGGTAAACTGCAGTTCTTGTTCTATCTATTCCAAGCTTTTTACATAGCTCTTGAAATAAATTAGACTTTCAGCAGGTTGTTTCTATATTGGGTATCATAAGATGAAAATATTCCATCCATCAACCAAACTGAGCGTCACTGAGATACTGAAGATAATGGGTTGGTGATACCTAAAACAACGGAGGTCGTGCACGTCTGTGCCTATTCTATAATATTGTATATGGACTAGTAGCTATACCAATTTCAGCCAATATACAATGTAACAACAGTCTAAATATACTTCCACTCAATCATATATAGACAAAATATAGACACTGCAGTGAAATATTACAAATAATCTTTTCCTCTGGCCATAGTACATTGGAATGCTGGAGCTGTTATGCTGATGCAATACTTGAATAAATGCAAGCATGCAGTTAGTCGTATCAGCCACTTCAAACCATAAGTGCTGTAGTGATTTTTTATCCTGATTTTATCTTATTTCACAGTATTATTTTAACACACCTTTCGCACTATTTACTCAACCATTCTTACTTTTAAACATTTTATCTTGTCTACTAACAGACACAGGCGTGCAACCTGCTAGAACTTACCCGTGAGTGTGTGCAGCAGTATAGAGAGATAGATAGATAGATAAACAAACTAAATCACAATAGTATAACTATCGGTTGATAAGATTCGGCATTAAAAATAGTTTCACCACAGTGTGAAGTCATCAGTGTCAAATTACTGCCATGTACATACAAATTCATTGAAAGTAATATATTAATAATGTAACGTAAAATAACACATTAAAAGTTATATTTCTTACAATAGCCTGGTTTCCTGTTTCCAGCGAAGTTAACCTTTGATCGCTCGCATGTTCTATGGCAAGCAATTCCTCTAGTGGTATAAATGACTTTCTGCTGTAGCTTGATGTCTTCTATAGAAATTTATATCAGTTTTCTCTTTATTCTTCTTTTTATCAGTTTTTAATTATAGATCTTTTTTTGTCCTGAATTATACACAATTTTTTCAGTTATTTATCTGTTTTCCTGATTGTTATGTGAGTATTGTTATCATTTTAGTATCGTCATGTTGTGAAGTGAAATGGGATGTCAACTGGCATAACATTGACAGATAACAGGTAACATAAAACTTTTGTTTTTTCTCTTTACTATGAGAATAACACTTATCCATAATTGAACCAACTTTAAATATTGCTACAATAACATTTTTTTTGATTATCAGGATTTTCAAGACTTGTTTATTTTCTACGCCCACCAACATTTCTATATAATAACGTATCATTTACGTTATCTATGACTTTAAAAGTAGACACAGCCATGGTCTGAGCAATTGTTTACCTTTTTTTCTAAATTCATGACGTGCCCTTAATGGTTTATTCTCTTGTTGCTCTGGCTTCTGCCAAGTCATTGAGTACATTCATTGTGACTTTCTAGGCTATTGCTTTTTTTGTATTATATTTACACGAGCATATTTTTGTTTTACTTATATTGCCTATTGATGCTGCCTTGTTGGTTAGAGATTAGATCATGGCGGGGATTTCTTTATTTACACTGTCCTGTTTTAATGGGTTGACAGTAGGGTAAGTGTGAGGTTTGGTGCACCCTAGAACCGGTTTAAACCCCCAGTGGCCTTTGTTGCCACTGACCGTTGCAAGGCGATAGCCCTATTGTCAACCCTTTGTGTTTGTGATGTCGTTTGCATTTTTTATTACTTTTGCCTTCTCGTTTGTCTGTTTGCGTGTTTGTTTTGTGATTGACTGTCGTTCTTGAATGCTGCTTTCCCTGCCCGATATTTTTATCTTTTTTTAATACCATACTGTATCTCCCGGGTTATCTCCTGGTGTATACACATTGAAGTGATGTTTAGCATTGTAATTTGTTTTCATAATCAATCCAGATTCTCAGACAAATCTCTTAACACAATCACGTATGCTGTAATACATTTTTCACCTTTAACTGTTTTAGACGATCCAACAATAAACTTAACTGGCATCTTTACCTCTCTACCCAGTGAAATCATACAAGGAAACACTCCTGTAGGCTCGTGAACGTTTGACCTCTAAGCACGAATTACCAACGGTACATATTTGCCCAATTCTTTTTTTATTTTCATCAACAAATGATGATATCATGTTAAGTATTGTTCGGTCAGCTCTTTCGATTATACAATTACTTTCGGTTCGATAAACTCCAGTTATCTTTTTTTATCTATGCCAAGCTTTTTACATAGCTTTTGAAATAAAGTAGACTTTCTGCACTTTTTAGCTCGACTATTCGAAGAATAGAAGAATAAGAGAGCTTATGTAATCACCCCGGGGTCGGCGTCGGCGTCGGCGTTGGCGTCGGCGTCCCACATCAAGGTTCACGTGTAAGCTGTGTTTACAAGTCTATATCTCTTACATTTCTTATCCTAGCACAACAAAATTTGGCCATGGGCTTCCTTATAGCATTATCTTAAGGGCTGCATAAGCAATTTTGGTTCCTGTAACACATGGGCTCCCATGGAACCCAAATTATGATAGCCCATAAAATGTGTCCCATTTCACATCAAATTTTGCGTGTAAGCTGTGTTTACAAGTCTATATCTCTTACAATTCTTACCCTAGCACAACCAAATTTGGCCATTAGCTTCCTTATAGCATTATCTTAAGGGCTGCTTAAGTAATTTTGGTTCCTGTTACCCCTGGGCTCCCATGGAACCCAAATTCTTATAGCCCTTAACATGTGTCTGTTTCACATCAAATTTTGCGTGTAAGCTGTGTTTACAGGTCTATATCTCTTACATTTCTTGTCCTAGCTGAACTAAATCTATTCATACTTCACCCATATTGGGGCATGGGCTCACTCCTCCCCCCTCCGCCCCCCCCCCCCCCCCCACTCCCACCCCTCTCCACACTATTTTTATTCTTTATTTTATTTTTTTACATATTTCTGTGTTGTTTGGGTCAATTCTTACATACCTTCTTACACATATATGTTGCCCTCCCCACCCCCCGCCTCTCCCCCATCCCACTCAAAACTTGATTTTTATTATTATTTTTTTACATATTTTTGTGTTGTTTTGGTAAATTCTTACATAGCTTATTACACATATATGTGTAGTTTTGGTCAATTCTTACACATAGTTATGTTGTGCCCCCAACCCCACCCCACATTGTTGTAGCCTTCTTTTCTGATGGTATATACTAGCTATAAATTTATTATTCTCTGAAAAATCGAATAGTCGAGCTGCGCTGTTCTCCGACAGCTCTTGTTTTCTATATTGGGTATCGGATACACCCCAACCAACATTAAATATCTATTTGAGTTGTTCGTCTTTGGAAGTGATCGCATGCAATCGATGATAAGTCTCTACATCGGCGCGCCTACAGTATATACCTATAAAGGGGCCTTGAACACGTATTTTACTATTACATACATTACAAGTTCTACACCACTCTAAATTGTCTTTTCTCAAAAGGAAACCAGAAATATGTATCTCTGTCTTTTTTGTTTGACACACTTAAATTTCCTGCACTAACACTATTGTGTAATTGTTCCAGAATCATCACCTTTGTATATATGATGTAGGAATAACAGTCTACAATATGTAGGAACTACCATCTTCACTCTCCCATTTCCTATACAAAATATTATTGTTTAAAACCAAAGAATCCAACATAGCCCAGTAATACTTGACTTCTATATCATGTTTGCAAATATTAGACAGTTCAGGGTTGACACCACTAATGATCATTTCATTTACCAACTTCAGTTTTGAATCCTTGTCTTGCAATTCAGCCAAATTGTTAATTACACCAACCTCCTCATCCTCTGCTTGCTTTTCCTATCAACAGCTGAGTTTCTGACTCATTGTATCCCATTACGTTTAAGTAAGTTTCTCCTTTGGTTCTGAAATACTTGTACTATTTGTACTTACTGAGTTATCATTTACTATCTTTGGTCCTACACAACCGACAGAGTCACGATCAAATGAAGAAAGTTTCTCTCTGATCTTTATGACATTTCCCATACAACAAGTAGCACTTCCGCATACAATTGAATTCTGAAACTTACAGTTATCACCATTCTCAAACTCGAAATACCACACCACAGCGTAGACTAGCAGAAACAATTTCAATGGGCACAAATATAAAACTAAGTTCTACAGTCATAAGCAAGATTTTACAAACTATTTCAGGCATATCCAGACTGGATAACTGATTTCACCAAACTATTCACATCACAAGCATACACATTGACACAAACTACTTCACTTTCATTTTCCTTAATCACAATCTTCTCGGATTTCATTATGTCCCTTAAATGTGTATCGTCCAACTTGTTACAATAATTACATTCTTTCTCCAAGCATGGACGTCTCGATAAGCATCTGCATTACAATGCAATCTTCCAGCCCTGTGTTTAATACTGAAGTCATAGGCTGACAAACATGTAAGCCACCCATCAAGTGACCGTCAATATCTTTGAAAATTAGTCACTATTTAATAAATAGTGATAAGGGCGATCCTTTGGAAGTAACAAACGCAACCAATAGAATCTCCAATGGTGTCTAAAACATGCTTTATTTCCACACCATAAATACGAGGGACGGTCAGAAACTATGTGGACTTTGCTATTTCTAGGAAAATATGATGGATTTTGAAAAAATGTTTTTATTCGTTTAGATGTATTCCCCCAGCTACGTCTGTACATGTTTGCCACATATATGGGAGCTTTTTTTATTCCCGCTGCAACCACACTTCAGGTCCATGGCTAAGGTACTTTAAAACTGCCGTAATCAAACAATGTCTCGAGTCATATTTCATTCCAGGAAGCATTTTTTCATGTCTGGAAATAAATGAGAGTCCTTAGGTCCATGGTCTGGTTTATAGGGAGGTTGTGATAATAATTTCCATTTGAATAAAATGATTACTTCCACTGTAGCGTAGGCAGTCTGACTGAGGGCATTGTCGTGTAGAAGAAGCACATTTGTTTCCTGAGCTAGTCTCGGACGTAGTATTTAACGCAGCTTAGAACTATTTCAGAATAATATTTGGCAGTGACAGTTCTACCTTTTGATACAAAATGTGTCCGCGTGCATCCCAGAAAGGGCCATGACATTTCCAGCTCAAGGAGACTGTTTAAATGTTTTTGGGGATGAAGAACTAGATCGTTCCCATTGTAGCCACGTTTCATCCCCATTGGGGATAAATAACTAGATCGTTCCCATTGAAGCCAATTTCATCCCCAAATTAAAAAATGTGTTTATGTTATCGTCTGGAAATCAGCTGTTAAAATGTGTCCAATGATTTTCAAAAATAATATTTTTAGATTGTTCTCTATATCTATATCTCTATATATAAACATAGGACTGATATGACATGAGCAAAAATGTTTACTGATCATTTCTAAAAATGCAACTGCCCAATCGCTTCTAAAAAAAGGTTTAAAGTTTAGGCTGGTCAACGGTTAGCATTTGCGGTCATCTTGGATAGTAGGTTGACTTATTTGTAACAAATAAAGGATTATCCATGTATGCTAATTTTGCTCAAAATCGGTTGTGCGGTTTCAGATAAGAACTCGTTTAAGCAAATGTTCATTGTCAGTTCTGTTACGTTTATGTTTTGCCATATATGATGTTTAATTGCCAGGCAAATCGTAAAAAATAATCACTAAACTTTGTGTTTGAAGGAAAACAAAACTAGAGTATCTAATTATGTATTGTGTATGTTATGTCTTGTTTATGTTTGTAAAATATGTTATAATTAGTCTGTTACGTATTTACACGACATGTGAAATACAATATCACTAGTAGAATAAAGTAACCAAGATGTCCTTTCAAGCACTCTACATAAAATAAATTATATAATCAGTTGTTGTAAATTTATTTTATTACAGAACTTGGGCGTAATTATATACACTTGATGAGTTCATTTGCTTTTAAAATGCCATATATTTAACTGATTTATTTGTTTCAGAAGAAAATTGATGTTTTAAAGATGTGGGCAGGGATGTTTGCAAAAGGATCGGCAGACCCTAAGTCTAATTCTGAAATGCTCATTAAAGTTACAGAACGTCATGGTTTTAACGAGGAATCAAGACAAATAATGAAAGAGGCAATGACAATTAAAAGCCTGCTACAAAGTCTAAAGGCGTCTATGAGAGGTCATCCGTCTTGTGTAAAAATAATGGGAAGTTCCATTGAAGCAACATCTACCATGGAAAATAACGACGATATAGATATCCTGTACTTTAATCCAGTGATGGAAGTCAGAACGAACAGCTGTATATCTGGGTCTAAATTTCCATACCTATGCATGGTTAGGGACGTTACTACACCTGCAGGATATACAAAGTTACATCTATATATGGAAGGCAAGGTACTGACATATAATACAATAATGAATGACAACGATTGGTTCTTGCACAAGTTCTTACCCGATTCAAGAGGTAGAATTGTTCTTTCAAATGAGCATACTGAAGATATGTTGAAATTTACAAATTACGCAGGTTTTGGTGAAAGACATGGTCCCGCTGACACTTCACGGGGAGAAGGAAGGCCTTTAGACCACGTATCTGCTTATTTATGTCAATATCTGCCACAAGAGGTTGAGCCATGGTTTCGTCGGGAACGACATTATGGATGGCCATCGCCAGTTACATGTGGTCTGTTTAAAAAGATGGGATGTTTTGTTGTACCAGTTGGGCATCCAAGTAGCCCTGAGCGAAACTTGGAATGGAGAATCTCCCTATCCAATCAAGAATTGTATCTCATGCAGAACTTAAATGCAGTGCAATACAGATGTTACATTCTTCTAAAATTGATCAAACCCATGTACAATGGTATAATAAGTTCATACCATTGTAAAACTGCACTGTTTTACACAATAGAAAATAATAGTCAAGATATTTGGAAACCAGAGAATCTCTCAGTGTGTCTATTGAAATGTCTAGAGCAACTGCTTGATTGGATAAATAGGAAAAACTGTCCAAATTATTTTATTCCAGAGGAAAACATGTTTGATACCAAACTTAATGACGAAAACCAAAGAAGTTTACAACAGACGATTAGTTCGCTTAACACGGAAATGGGTTTGGTCTTTTTCTGTAATATGATCAATGTCAAACAGAGTTTATTACAGAGTTTATTATATGAAGGAAAACATATGATGATCTTGGGTGCACAAGCCATTAATCAACGACTCATCGTACTTATGGAGGCACTTTTAGATTTCAATGCCAGATTCAATGGAGAGATAATCGTTTTTTTGGAATATATGCGCCAGAGTTTAAACCTAGGAACAGAAGTCTGCCAAAGTCCAAGCTTCGAACCATTTCCGGAAAAGAATTTGTATTTTTGGTTTTTACCTCATCCCCTGCCAAATTACAGGTATCCTTTTGCTGTGCCTAAACGACAGGATCTTTCTTCGTATCTGTCTAGCAACAGTGACATTCGGAAAACGTTTGCACTGATAGAACGTTACATATCAAGTAAACTAGAACTTCTGTATTCTGTAAACTTGCTCCGTGGGATACAGGTCAATTCCTCCATCGGTAGTATCTGTGAAAATGCTAACACTATCCAAAACAAAATTAAATTAGGAAGTGTCATGTTTATGCTTGGGCATTATACAGACTGCTGCTTTTGTCTGAAAAACGCTGAAACACTTGTGAGACATTTATCAATTCCCATCAATTGCGTATGTGGCGGTTATCAGCCAGATCAGGATTTACAAATGAAGAGAGTTTTGAAAAAGTACCAGGCTCTAGTTAGAAATAACAGTACGTTATCAAACTCTTTGTCGGTAGATATTCTCGCGGACTACATATTAATGTGTTTAAAGTTCGACTCACAAGAGCTGGATATGGTACCATGTGCTCTTCTTGTCGAGGCGTACAGGTCGTTTGGGATACCTAGAACTAATACTCCAAATAGCGATTTTACGATTTGGGACATTTCTTGGAATAATTGGGTAGTGGTTGATCCTCTTGTTTACATGTATTATCTGCAGTATACAAATTATGAGGCAATGCATGTCAGATCGGAAATGTCAGTAGCTCTGAGTAAATTGGAAGACATCCTCTTGCATGACTTGCATATTCGAGAAATTGGACATTTAGAGACAGCCTTAAATGTGCTGGGTCACATATATTCCAAAAAGGGGTGGTATAAACTGGCTTTAGAATGTCTACGAAAGTCTTGGAGAATTATACCGGAACAAAACGCAGCTAAGTGGCATATGATGTTCATGCTGTTTGGATGTAGATAATTGTTTAAAATATGTATTGAGTATCCCCGCTTCTTGTCTCAAACGTCATAATATCGTGTCTCTGAACTTTGCAATACATAACCGATTCATTCTCATTTCGCAGTGACATCGTGAATCTGATAGGCAGGTAGACGGTCTTTGTTTCGCTCTCCCCTCGTGTTAGGTGCTTTATATATATCGTATCACAGTCTCACTCACCTTACTTCACCGATCACCTATCCCTGCCTTCTGTCGGTGTTATTTGTTTGCTATATTCAACAATCCCCGCTTCTTGTCTCAAACCGCTTACTACCGTTTATATGGCATTTGCAATACCTGACCGATTCATTCACATTTTGCAATGATATCGTGTGCTTGAATAGGCAGGTAGGCGGTCTTTGTTTTGCTCTCACCTCGTGTTAGGTGCTTTATACATATCTTATCACACTCTCCCTCGCCTTACTTCACCGATCACCTTATCCCTGCCTTCTTCAACGAAATAATCACTAGTACAATATACCTGAAACGGTTCTTATTGATATTTTGGGTAGGTTACAATTTTTCGAATGTCGATTCCAGTTATATACTTATTCAGCGAAATCCTGTAGATCATAGTGGGATGTGGGATAAACACGCTGTACTTATCAGAGACCATAGTGGGATATGGGATAAATACGCGGTACTTGTTAGAAGGTTTTTAGCGATAAGGATTGCATGGGATTTGTACAGGATTATTAAATTACAATCTAGTGAATCGTGGTAGGAAATAGTGCGGATTCCAAACAAATAATGACGAATGTGTGGGGCGGGGACCGGTTCAGAAGGAAACCGATACGATGTCTGACCGGTAATAATGAACGTCCGCCTACAGCTTAGTGGGTTGTAATGAGCACGTCAAGCTATGAATGTATCAACTATGAGACTATAATTTGTTTTAATATTGTCAAGAACTGATTAAGAGTGTTCAACTTTGGAGACGTAGTGCCTTTGCGCAGATAAACCTGGTTCTTTTTTTTGGGGTGCTTATCATTTCTTATTTTTTGGAAACTTATATAGATCAGAGAATTGTTTGTTAGAATAAATATATTATTGTTATCAATACTCTATGTTCTATTATGAAATAAAATTGATTGTTACTGTTTGTTCTAGTTACATTGTTTGCATTCTATTCATAACATAGTGTAACCTTTAATACTAAAAAATACAAGTCAAAATCATTATTTGAAGAAACGTGATAAAGGACCTTAAGGTTATGCTATATGCAAAATATTAGACATCTAGCTCTCGCAGTTCAGAGAAAGAGGGTGTTTAAAGATCTTCCGAGATGGTGACAATTTTCACCCCAAAATGGGTAATGATTTAAACAAACTTTGTAATGGGCGTTAGACGTGAAAATCATAACTCTTATGGCAGTATGAACCTGTCATATAGCCGTGATTCGGAATCGGCAGGACCCCGTACCGACCCCCGTACGCACTTTTCCGGCGAGTTTTCTGAAAGCATCACGCAGTGCCTGCATAACAATAACCGTATTTCAAAAGAACGAACCTTAAATACCACAACTGCATGCAGAAGGCTTACTAAAGAGAGAAAAGACACGCCGATATAGTCAATACTCGAAGAACACTGTTGGAGGGCCGTTAATTGTCATTGCTTACGTTCGGAATAATCTCCTTCTCGAGTGACGTCTCGTTCCGTATTTGGAAACTTAAACCCGCCCTACTCACACACCTGACGCTTTCCTGTCAACGTTGTAGATTTGTGTCAGCAGTGGGTGGGTTTAAGTTTCCAAATATGGAACAACACCAACGCCGCGCGTGATATTTTAAATGGTAAACATTTAAGAAAATATTTTTTACAAAAAAATCCCTAAATCGACAAGATATTCTTCTCTTTGGTGAGTCGTATGCTTGCACGCCTGAATTTTAAGGTTTAGTGTATTGAATTACTGTGGTTATTCATGCAGGCATTGCTTAATGTCTTCAAAAAAAACTCTCTTGATGGGTTCAACCCTGAAACCTACCTATTATATAAAGGATGGCATCGTAGCTCTATGGTAGACACACGCCATAAGAGCTGCGAGAATTCAGAGCTGCGATTCACGCAGCTATAAAGGAGCATAAGTTTATTACAACATCAACAACAACGACAATGATCATTTAAACAGTGAAGAAAAAAAACAACAAACATTCTAAAAGAAAGAAATGGCCGTTACTAGTATTTCGATCTTGCTGGTTTTCAAACATATCCTAAAATGTATAGGCATCAACAAAAATGGCCAAGTGTGGTAAAGATCGGATGAAGGTTATAGGGTGTCAACAAGGTAGAATACTGAGTTTTTTCATAATCTGTTGTTTAATATCCGATATTGGTTGTTTTCGAACTTTTCCGAGCTTTCACTGACACAAAGTTCGATCAAATTAATTAAAAAATGAAGGTGTGGTTGTGTTAGCTAAACAGTAATATGGCATTTTTCAATTAAAGCAAGGTCCATAACTCTGTTGTTCAATTTCCAATAATGGTGACTTTCAAACTTATCTAAGCTTTCCTATTATTCTCTAACAAACTAGGCAGCATAAATAGACAATATAAGTAAATATAATAAGATGGGCATGTATACATGAATATAAAACAAAAACATAGAAGACCTCAAAGTAAGTTAACAGTGACTTGACAGAAGCCAGAGCAACAAGAGAATAAACCATTTAGGGCACGTCAAGACAAGATTGACGAACGTTTCGTAAAATGCTGCCTCGTCTGATGACCGTTTACGGTCCTAGAGTGACAATAGGGCTACCGCCATCGAACGGTCAGTGGCAAAGTAGGCCACTGGAGGGTTTAAACCGGTTCCAGGGTGCACCAAACCTCACACTTACCCTACTGTCATCCCATTAAAACAGAACAGTGTAAATAAAGAAATCTCCGCCATGATCTAATATCTAAACAACAAGGCAGCATCAATAGGCAATATAAGTAAAACACAAATACGCTCGTGTAAATATAATACAAAAAAAAATAGCCTAGAAAGTCACAATGAAGGTACTCAAGGACTTGGCAGAAGCCAGAGAAACAAGAGAATAAACCATTAAGGGCACGACAAGAAAGATCATAGACAATATGGATTAAAAAATGAGTAAACGATACACTTAAATGTTGTTGTAATGATACATAAAAAATAAATAATTAGAAACACTTCAGGATGTATCGAGAATTATACTGAACAACAACATCAGTTGCAGCCAAAGAGAACCCCAATCTAGGATACGACCAAAGAACAAATGGGACGAAAGATCATGTATCTATCTCATTTCAGAGTTTCAGAAGGTGCAATCATAGAGTCACACGAAGTTGTCCAGTCAAAGCCTAAGAGAAAAATGAAGTGTTGTGATTGAGTGTGGTGAGGTCAGTCACTAATCATGAATTGCGTTTCAATACTAAAGGGTCGTATCCTTTTCTGAAGAATTTCCTGATTAATTATGATTTATTTGATATATATGTGGTCAGGAAACTCATCAGCCCATTTAATTTTCCAAAGTTAATAGATCACATCTTCCATTAAATAACGGCTGCGATATTCCTAGTCTCATATATGTTTTTAGGTTGGTATTCCTCCAGTAGGTTTTAGAACATTGAGAAAGATCTTCGTAGTTTGTGACAACGAACACCTTCCGGAAGAATAGCTTCAGTTTGATCATTGAAGTCCTGAACATCTTTACAAGTTCTAGCAAAACAAATGAGTTGGGAGATAAACCAAGTATGATATTGCTCGAGCGTCATCTAAATGTGGACTTCAGTTTGATCATTGACGTCCTTAGCATCTTTACAAGTTCTAGCAAACCAAATGAGCTGGGAGATAAACCAAGTATGATATTGCACGAGCGTCATCTAAATGTGGACTTCAGTTCGATCATTGACGTCCTTAACATCTTTACAAGTTCTAGCAAAACAAATGAGCTGGGAGATAAACCAAGTATGATATTGCACGAGCGTCATGAACGTTAGTCATCTCTCACACGACGATTATCAGCTGTAAATAATGGACTAAACTGGAGTTATACCTCTATAAAGAGTTATAATGGATAACTCTCTTATGACAGCTTTTAGTATGTATGTACCCATTTGAAATCGAGAGATGAAGATGGAAGAATTAATGCTGCTGTGGTATCTGAACTGTTGGCTTCATTCAACATAAGCGCTGGTGGATACATATTAGTGACCATTTGAGCAAAGAACGTATTACCAATACTGAGCATGACATTTAGATACCGAGATATATTATTAAACGCATCAATACTGGCTAGCAGGTGCCACACTAAACATAAAATCTCTTGCATAACAGTATAAAAAATAATATGTGACAAGTAGTGCAAAGTTAATCTCAACAGGAATACCAACAACCTGGCGGTAAGCTGTTACACCGTATCTATAAAGACGTTATTTAGAAAGAAAAGATAACGCTCTACAAACATCAGCGCAAGTTCACATGTCATATTTATCATGTAAAGAAAGCACTGATATATTACAAGCAAGCAAATAATTCCTTCTCAATATTCTCCCGCAAATGTCTTCTGTATAAAGTGAATACATTTCTCTTTGATCATGTAATGTGGGACAGTGGTGTATAGTGTTCAAACGTCGTAGGTGCTTAGAGTAAAGGAATGGAAATATATGCACAGTAG